>CM049387.1:13133468-13432714 GCA_026937815.1 Etheostoma perlongum
TATTGTGATTAATCGTGATGAAATATTTTAATCATTTGACAGCACTAATTGTAAATAAATGTTCTTCCTTTAAATACAGGGGGCATAAGTATCCCTTATGTTAAATTCCCATAGAAGCAGGCAGATTTTGATTTTTAAAGGCCAGTTGTTTCATGGATACAGGATACTATTCATCCTGACAAAGTTCCCTTGGCCTTTGAAATTAAAATAGCCCCACATCATCACATACCCTTCACCATACCTAAAGACTGACATGGGGTACTTTCCATAAAATCATCTCTCAAGTGATTAGACCCAAGTCACATAAAGCAGAACATGGACAATATCTGATTCCTGGTTCCTCTTACAAAGTGCTCCATCTGTTTCTTCCTCACCTGCAGGAGTATGTTTACCCGGACGCTAGAGACAGACAGTATCTGCTGTTCTTCCACAAGGGGGTGAAAAGGACACGCTTCGACATCGAGAAGTACAACAAGCTGAAGGATGATATCGCTGAGGTACAGTTGCTTGGTGAAAGCTGGATGTTCTTTGATGTAACATGAGCACTGCAGTCAGTCACACTGGGGATTCTCACATTTTACAGTCCAGTACTTTAATAGAGTATAGATTTGTAACGGCTGTAAGACCTAGTTTCATACCATTTCCCCGTGTCCTTCCTTTTCATATTTTTTACTCTACCCTGCCTCTCTTCTCTCTCTTTGTGCGCCGTGTCCAGGTGGAGTTGGACCTGAAGCGTCTTCGGGACCCACTCCAGCTCCAGCTCCCAGTTCAGCAACTCACCGCTAGTAAAAATTGATAGGAATTGATAATGACTTCTTCCTCTCTCAGCTCCTGCAAACCCCCTTTCCCTCTTCCCTCTTCCGTCCTGCACCCTTCTCCCTCCCCTTTTACCCCCAACTGTGTCCTCAGACTCCTCCCTCCCACACCCAAAAATCCCATCCCTGTCTTGACTGTGGGAGTTAGTTTCTTCTCCTTATTTTCTTTCTTTTTTTCTTTTTACTTTCCTGACTGAAAACTTCAGTTGGAATTGCAAGTGAAAACCGCTAAAAGACGAAGGATTGGCAAGAGTACCGGGAACTGAAAAACTCACAGCTGAAGGATGGCGAGGATGATGACGGAGGAATAAAACTGGACACTATGGATATGCCTCAAGTCTCCGGGGGGACAGCCTGCAGGGAACTCCAGGGGGGAAAACAGGAATTATTACACCTCTAGACACTCCAAATCAGAGGACATGCAGAGGGGCAGTTATTAAGTGACGGTGTGTGTGCGCATGTGCGTGTACATGCAGGACTTTTGGGGTACACTGGGACATCGACCCTGGCCACTCAGCCCTGGTCAACACAGGTGTAACACATAGTGTAGTCCTGCTTCCTCTAGCAGTCAAACTGTCAACACACACACCTGCTCTTGGTAGACTCCAGAGAGAGTTCCCACCCCACACGTTAAAGTTTACAAGGAAGTCAGGGGGACCCTCATCTTCCTGTGGCTGAACTCTGCTGCCTCTCCCTCCCTGGGCCACGCCTTCTCCAGGTGACGGACAGCTGTCCCTCCCAGTGTGACCTTTGTCAGGAGCCTGTCTCGACTCGCAGGATATAGGCATGACGACGCCTGGTTTCCTCTTCCTGTTGACGTCCTGTAGCGGCCCGGTCTGCGTATTGAGTATGAGAGTACTACCGACAACAACATCACTGTGTGTTCTATTATTCAAAAAAAAAATATTTTGGCACTTTTTATTTTGAAAGCCATAGTATATTTGTTATGAAAAGAATATAAATATATATATATATGTATACAATCAAATAAACCAGATGACCAGAGGCTAGTTTTTTTCAGTGGGGGGAGGAGCTCTCTTACAAACATTGTTTCATCAGAAACTCATTTACATCCTCTGAAGATCTCCTGCCATGAAGGACCCCTGCTAACACACACACACACACACACACACAAAGCTTAATAATGTATGCATTTACTAACTTGAGATAACTATTTTATATTTTGTTATGACAAAATACACACAATGTAATTCACAGTAACTACATCCAAGGTTGGATGTAAGGCTCCTGTGCATGGCCACCAAAGAGGGGGAAGCCATGTTGAAGCCAAATCAGGGTGAAAATAGCTTTGATTGGAATCGATTTTGAGCAACGCAGAATGTTGATGTGGATAAGGCCATGCTTGACCTTTTATAATCATCTCATGAATACCAAGATTGCTGCGGAAATGCTTAACATAATGGAGACATTACACTGTTTAGTGACCATTGTCTCCGACTAACCCACAGGAAAGGTATACAGTAGTTTAATATATCTGATGAACTGACAGGCTTTTAAAAAGAGTAAACCCGCATTATACAGCAGGTGCAGGATTTGAGTAAATTGCCTGCAGTTCAATATTTTCTCTTTTTCCAATCGAAAGTATTGTTCTTAGAGGTGTATATTATCAGATCTTCAGTGGCTTGGCCTTTAGCAGCATGCAATGTGCATTTCAACAATGTTTTCATGATTCTCCCTTTACAGTGCTTATTGACAAACTAACAGAAGGCAATATTTAAAAAAAAGCATCATGGCACTGATTCACAGAGGCTTTTTTAGAGCGTTCTCCTCCCACTGTTGCTGTAATGCCCCCCTGCTCCCCCCGATGACACGGCAGGGTAGACTGCATGCTGTGGTGTGCCCTCAGTAGACATTTGTGAATGTGTAGGAGCATTATTGGAATTTTGTACCTAATTGAATCTAGCTGAAGTCTCATCCTTTCCCCGATAAATCAAAAGGTTATAGAAGCCATATGTTTATGTTGTCCATTTTTTTAGGGATGGTCACTCAATAAACCTTTGTCAGCTTGACTTAATTTTCTGTTCAGGGTGAGGATCGAAGACCCCTCTCAATGACATGACGTCCCTGAACATCTAATTTAATTTAAGATCCTGCTCGTGTGTCTCGTGTGGACAGTTGACTGAATCCTGCTGAAGAGATCCTTGTGTTTAACTGCCGATTTTTGATTAAAATGCATGCTTTTAGGTCAAATCAAAAGTTAGCCATGCAGATCTCAAGGCAGGATTTGGTTGTGTGTGTGTGCCTTTTGGATGAGTTCAAAGGTATAGCAATTAATAAATGGCAAGTTCATTAACATAGTTAATATCTTATTTGGAATGAAACCTTTAAATAAAGGAGGATTAAATTGAAATGTTGAGAAGTGTGTCTGGGAGCATGAGTGCACTGCAGGCAAAGTTTAGACCACCATGTTCATGAATCCTTTGCCTTTAATCACCACCTGTCAATAGTGGTACAAATCAACTCCACCCTCATCTAACTTCATAGCATTTATGTGTTTTTCCTGAGTAGGCCAGTTTATACACACACACACACACACGATGACGGCGTTTCTTTGGAGATGTACTGTGGCAGGTGAGAGTCTCTGTCAGCAGTCCAATCCTTCCCTCTATTTCTACACATCACTTATCTCCATCATCACCTCCTCCTTTTTATCACACCATCCACCTTTTTATTGCCTGGTGTTTGTTTTCTTGTTTATTTTTTTAAAAACAAAATATATCAAATATAGGGAAACTTTATTATAAAGAGGGTGTTGCATGAATGTATGTTTACATGGGAAATTATGTGAAAAAATAAAAAGATTTTATCAAAAAAAAACTGCAAAGATAATTTAAGAACGTTGTTTGTAGAGATTCCTAGTTATAAAGGACAGTGGACAGGGCTGCGTCTTTAGAATCTGCCCTGCCAAATCTGACTTAAATTCCAGCCAACCAACTGCTCAAACCACACTACCATCTTCATCTTATTTACTCCCATTAACTCCTCCCTCAACGTGCATTTATACTCACCAATGAATGGAAAAACACCCTCCATCCTCAGTGCACCTATGAAGGAGACCTCTTGACCTCAGTTGCTAACGGCCTGGATTTAAGTTTGAAGAAAACGTGGAAAAGCGCTCTTTCTTAGCTTATCGGGGAACACCTCCCATTCTCATCCCTCTCTCCTGTTCTTTTCATCCACCCTCAGCCTTTTTTCTCCAAAGCGACATTATTATTTAATTTTTTGAATGTGTGTTTGTTTTGAATATCTTGTTTGTGTGCTATTACAATAAGATATGTCTCAAATGCCTAAAGAGTGAAGCAGAATGCAGGAATTGAAATGACGCCATTCTGACCTCTTATTTTAATTGTATTCGTTTTTCTTGTCTTTTTTTCTTCTGTTGACATATGATGCTGTAATGTTGGCAAAAAAAGAAAAATGTAAAATCCTGTATCATTTATGAAATATGTATAAAAGAGAAATGTAATTCAATTATCAATAAAATCCTTATCCAGTTTTTGGAGCCAGTGGTCCACTTGAGGTTTTTGTTGTTCCCACTGGAAGTGGAGTGATTAATGGACATACAGAAATGTACAAGACAGAGCTTTTCAAGGTCTTGACCACCTCCTCCGTCTCTCCTTGGCCTCCAGCTTTTCCTGTACAGGACATCCTATGAGATAAAAGGGGATAAACTGTTAACATGCAATAGGTACATGAAGCGTGATGGTCTATTGAAACTGCATTCACATCTAAAAACTGAAAAGTTTATAAAAATATACCATATCCGCCATCTTCTGCAGGTATTAGGTCATGAACCAAAGTATCAGACAAAATGTTGACCTGATGATGGTGCTCGATATAAAGTCATGGGATCACCAAGGTTGTTATATTCATCCTAAGAGCAACATGAACGTCTACCAAATTTCATGACACTCCTTTGACATTTTACTGAAAGTCCAAAAAGTAAAGCTCCTGTTGGTGCTGGTGGAAAAGAACAGGGATCACTAAAGTTACCAGGGTTCGACCTCAGGGGACCACTACTGTCTGTACAAAATCTGTTTTTGAGCTATTTCCGCCTGGCCCAAAGTGGTCGACCAATAGATTAACTTCACCTTTCATATGCCTCGCCTCAAGTGTCTGAAAATGAAAAAACATCCTGTTTCTATTTTTATTTTTGACTGGACAGATGAAGACATGAAAGGGGAGAGAGATGGGGAATGACATGCAGCAAAGGGCCACAGGTCAGAGTTGAACCCAAGGCCCACTGCGCTGAGGAAAGAATTTCTATCTGTGTCTTTTAACTTCATCATGCAACACATTTCACCGTGGTGAAATCACTAAAACAAACCTAAACCTAGCCTGCCAATGAATATTCCAGGTATGAAAGTGTGCAACTGTGTCAATGTGATCAGGGCGTTTCTGCAAAAGAGAGGCTGCCTCTCAGTGAACCTTCCCTGAATAAATAAAGGTTAAATAAAAAAAAATATTCGAGAGGCGCAGACTATACATATATAGTCCCAGCTAAAGACTTACAGTACCTTTTAACTCTAGCCGAGTCTGGGCGTCACATATTTTTTTAACATGTTTTGTTGTTTCATGTGTTGTTTTAACTGATAATGTTTGTATTTGATATTTTACCTTGGTCAACCACAGTAGTTCAAAAATCCTGCAAACTTGAAAAACTAAATTAAGCTTAAATGTAGAGAAAAATTGAACTAAAGTCATAAACAAGGGGACCATTAAACATGGAAAACCATATACACTGTATGCTTCTCCTGTACAGTGTGGTTATGCAGTAATACAGCATAATAATATGCTGATTGATCTTTGGCCATAGGGACCTGCTGCCCGGTGGGCTACTGGTGTCTTACTTCCATTATAATTACAAAAGAAGAATGGCCTGTTCCACCTCATTTCTTCTAACAGCCTGGTGGATTAATGTCTCCATTGATTTAATTACATATGAGAAACAAAAACTGCAAACATCCTGTTAGTTTGGGCACTTTCAAAATGAAATGGGCTTGAATGGGCTTTAGACATTTCCTGGCCAAGAGTAGTGGTAAAGTAATGAGCTAGATAAGAACATACACATTTTATTGGTACGGTGTGTCCTCAGTCTACTCTAAAGTAAATCTTTAATGTGCGAACCTCACTGCTGCCTCGAAGCAAAAGACGCATCAACACGGCATTAAGCAGATTAATCAGATTGGTTTAATGCTGCCGCAGATCAGATCATTGCTCCGTTTTACAAGGCCTTTAAATCAGGAAGGATGAAAAAAGGATGAGACATAACCACACTTTCACAACATGGTATCAAAAAAGATGTAGTTTAAGGTCATGTGTGCAAGGATGGAATGAGTAGACTGTGAAGACTAAAATCTGTGGGACAATGGGAGGATGGTCCTGTCACTGGATTTGGAGCGACAGACATGACAAAATGAGACATACAGATAAGAGGCGTCTATTAAAGACAGGCTTCCCCTAAGGATGAACCAGAAGAGCAACACACACACACACACACACACACACAAACGCACACATGCACACTCAAGCCTGAGCTTCGCTATCATACGCATCATGATGTTTTGGGCAATTACCAGTCTGCTGTTGGAGGTTGTTGCAGTTACAGGTGTAGGTGAGTTAACATTTATTTTCACTTTTCAAAGCAGCTATCTCGTATTTGAAGATTATTCAAGTTATTGTACAGCAATGAGTTTGTTTCTATAGATTATCATCATCCAGTACTTCTGGACTTCCCTAACCAGCCTTGCCCTCTGTCTATTTATTTCAACTGAAGACGAGTCAAATACACTTTCATTTATCAAAAAAAGAAGAAAAAAAGGCTTAATTTCTTGGGCAACTGGACATCGTTGCTTTCAGCAAATGTTATTCAGACTGAGGTAAATAATGCATTACGGAGGGACTACTTTAAGCAGTGGATTAACACATTTAGAGCTCTAGTGAGTGTTTACGGCAGTTTGTGTATGTGGAATTTTAAAGGAAGATGTCGTCCAGTGTAACTGGGGTACATTGATGGGTTACATACAGATGTAATCTGTCCCATTTTTCGTGAAAAGAATATCTCCAGGTGCTTCAAAGTCATCTAAAAAAACTCTGTAAAATACTGTAGATGGAGCCTTAGGAGAGCAAGTCAAAATTGTCTTGCCAAAAGAGTGGTAAAGGCTAATATGTCTCACTGAAAAATTAAATAAGAACCAACAGAGAACCCAACTATTGCTATAAAAAGTTGTCTTTTGTCTTTACTATAAATTTTGCGTGGAAACCTGTTGCCTTAAACTGTCTAAGTTTTTACACAAGGTGAAACTTAACAGGTCAAGTTATATCATCACAGAGCGGTAAGTTGATGCAGTAGACACATCAAGTTTACATTAGTAGTCATTACTAAAAAAAACAGTTAACATAATATATTTGTGTTTGAATATAATAAATATGAAACATTAAGCCTACTTATCAAAATTACAGAAAGAAGTCCATCTTATAAGTAGGCCTACAGTACAGTTTTAAGAACAATGTATTCAATACATTGGCTCCAGTAAAACAGAGAGAATGACAAAGCATATTGTAATATCCAAAGTACTGTATGATGAACACTAAATCAACCATGCAAAATTCAAACCCATGTAACATAAATGCAATCCTAAAACTGTAAGTGTTTAAACACACTTTAATCACTTCAGCACAGAGCAGTTCCAATGACCCCGCCCCTCCCATGCACTAATGCTGCGTTCCAGGCAACCCATAACTCCTGTTTTCACAACCTTCTACTCGTGAAAATGCCCTGGAACGGCAGTCAAATCCGTAACTAACTCGTGAATTTGTACCAGTTACAGTTTTGACAACACACACGTAAACAATAATGCCGTCCCCTATTGATGCTGTACAGAAACCGGTGATTAACAGTGAGAAATAGAAATAAATATACATAAATAGGCAAGGTAAAGTAATTCCGCACATTGTAATCAAAACAATACATATGATTTTGTACTACTACAGGTTATGTTTATTAAATGAAGCCCAAACTATGTTGCAGACTAGAAATCGCTAGTATCAGCTAGCGCTAGCTAAGATCAAAGGTGGGTAGCCGCTGGCTAACGCTAACGCTAGCTAGAAGGGTTTCACTTTGCCTGGAACGCTACCAAGTGCCGTGACTTGAAGTCGTAACTTGTGGCCTAAAAATTGTGCATGAAACTTAACATAACTTAACATTCTTAATTATCTCTGCGCATTGCATACGTAAGCTGATTATTACAAACAGCTAATGTGATTTAGTAATGAATATGTTTTTTTAACAAAACATGAAAGAATATGTAGTGACCACTAGAAAAATGAATTACAACTAAACCTGGGTTTACAGTGTATATTAATACACAGAACTTTATAGATTTTTCTTTTCTTTTGGGAAACCAGGAAGTGATGTGGCAGGGTGGTGTCCAGTAGCGAACGTGAGCCGAGCAGAGGCAAAAACTAAAGTCTGACAGGAATCAGAAGAGCAGACTAAACTGCAGGGAGAGGAAAACACTGTTAGCGAAAAGTTAAAAAATCACAAAAACTAAGTTGAGGCTATATGAATGTGAACTGACCAGAGTGAGCAACATTCTGGCAGTGTGAGTGTGGCTGTGCAGAGTCTTTATAGGCAGGCTTGATGCAAAATAGGTGGCAGCTGGTGAAGGGCCTCAGGTCAGGCCCATCGCACACCTGACTCTGCTTGAGTACCCAGCTGAGGTAAAGGTTAAGCAGAAGCCATGACACATGTGTAACCGAGGCAAGTGGTGAGGGTTCAAATCCACCAATAACTAATCAGATATTGCCATAGGTTCCACACATATGATAAAATAAAGAGACTTGATTTTGACGGGGAAGGGCAATTTAACAGCAATACTAAAACAAAAGGTTTTCGGTAACTTTATTAAACACCATAAAAACTCAAGCAATGATAAGTAAAACAAGATGCAAATGCCAACGGTGTCAAAGGAAAAATTGTTAAAACACAGCAACCTCAAATGAGCCAGAGTACAGGGGGGTTACCTGATGCCCGGACACCACAACACTCACACTTGTGCGCTGCCCCCTAACCAGTAAACCACACAGAAAAAACACACAATAAGGCAGAGTTAGACTGGCACATACAGTTAGCACCTACACACCACCACATACAGCAAAGGGAGTGGGACGCCCACAGTCCACCACCCGGCCTGTCTGGCGAACACTTAAAATAAAGGATGGGTCAAAAGGCTGAGGTAAAACTCCAGTCTGGTCTGAGCTTTCAGAAAGACTAGTTTTCATAGGCAAATTCTCTGTTTGTGTTTAAATGAAGGGCATAAACGAAGGGAAATGTCTTCATTTTTTAAAATAAGTGTGTACAGGGCCTTGGTCAAAAGCCTACCTATCACTACCTTTATCAGGTAACAAGCGTGACATCTCTCAGATTTGTGTTGAGATTTTGAAAAAGGAACTTTGTGTAACACCTTAAATTGTATAAGTTCCAGCCTGGCACAAGGTGTGCTTGATCGTAGGCACAGCTTTATCCCACCACTGATCTGTAAAATTCACCCACAGTTCCTGCTCCCAGGCAATTCTAATAGGTTTTGGCAACAGAATGAATGTGAAAAGCCATGAGTTACTCATATATCTTGGATATGAGGGATTTCTGGTGGTTAGAAGGTCATCCTATGGCTGGTTACAGTAGTTGGGAGGGATGGATAACATGGAAAAAGAGAGGAGGCAAAGTGTTCAACTTGAAAGTAACAAAACAAGCAGGATGCAGGCAAATTAAAATCTGAGGATACTGAAAAGCTACATACAGTGCCATCTCTGTCTGTCTCTAAAAAGTGTAATACCTCAACACAGTAGTATCAGAGGGTGATGGAGGAAATAGGAGATTAGTAGACATAAATAAATGACGTCTGAATAAAACTTTTAAGGGGAGACAGCATCACAGGGCTGTTTGTAAATCTGGAAAGATTAACTGGTAGGGAGTAGGGGAGTAGAGCCATGGGGAAAGATGAAGAACATGATTGATGATTGAACCTCCAACCTAAAATTAACGACCCAGGTGGTTGAAGCCAGTAAGTCAATTTGAGTATATGTGCTGACCAATAGTTAAACAGAAAATTAGGTAATGTATAATAAATGTTTGTCATAATGATTTCCTCACCCTGGCTGCTTTCCCACCCTATAAAAACCTGGTATAGATTTGGTCTATAGATTTGAAGAAATGTTTGAGCAAAAACAAAACATTGGAACAATAGGGAAATCCAGGACATTCAGTGTCACTGCATTAATTCTAATAGATGAGGTTTTAATAGATTAATAGATAGATTTAATAGATTTTGACACTGGCACAGAGGAATAAAATATATCAGGTCTCGGCCACACATGGTGTACAGGTGTTAGTAGGATCAATTCATTAAAGGTTAAAGTAAAGGTAACGTTACTTTATTGTCACATACACATAGCAGAATTCATTCTCTGCATTTAAGCCATCCCTTAAGGGAGCAGTGGGCAGCCATTTACAACGCCCGGGGACCAACTCCAGATCTGAGGACACTCACCAGAGAACCTAGTATGTTTTTTTTTGTTTTTTGTCTTTTCATGGGATGTTTGGACAGTATGAGAAATAATTGAATATTATCAGTTTCATCCTTTTTCCTTAAAGATTTTTTGGGGCATTTTGGGCCTTTACTTTGATAGGACAGCTGAAGACATGAAAGGGGAGAGAGAGCGGGGAATGACATGCAGCAAAGGGCCGCAGATCGGAGTTGAACCCCGGCCTCCTGCGTTGAGGAGTAAACCTCAGCTGGCTCTACCAACTGAACCATCCGGGCACCCGGCTTCATCCTTTAACAAAAAATGTTTATAATGAAGAAGAATAGGGTTGGATACGGTTTATGCTGGGTCTTCATCTTTGTCTGTGCAAACAAGAGGCTGGAGTCTGACTCAGGTCTGGCGTGGCTCCACATTCCCTTAATAGCCATATTAAGTTATTCAAGCCACAACTGGAAGATTTAACGCCACCATTAGCATACACCCGCATGAGTCAGCTATGTCATCTGGCTTTTATGTGCTGCTTGAGCTGAGACACAGTTGGTCAGTTGTATGTCTCCAAAACTGGTCGTTTCTGCTGTCAGTGGGCCGTGGATTGATCCCTCAGCTTTTGTTGCAGCAGCAGTTAGCGACAAGATGGACTGTCCATTAGTGGATGGAGGGTAAAAAAACAATGTGTGTGGTGACATAATTTAAGGTCACAAAATGAGTCCCAACTCACACATATATTTCTTCATAGATTCCAGGAACTAAGATGTCAGTCAGTTCATTTTTCTTACCATAGTTCGGATGTGTTTTCATGTTTATTGTGAAAGGAACTGTTACTGTAAACCTCTGGTCAACCTTGGCCTCCATTAGATGTCAAACTGAAAGCACATTTCATTAAATGTACCGGGAAAGCGTAAACATATATATTTTATAAAGAATTGTATACAAAATTTTAATCCAACTAAATAGAGTTTGGTTATGTGGCTGCTCCAGTAAAGCTGTCATGTTTCCTGACTTGTGTCCTGTCAATGAAGATCAGCCTCCAGCTGTTTCTTCATCTCTGCTGATTCTTAGTGTTTAACACTCTAACTCTTGCCCACTTTGCCTCATGTATTGTTCTTTCCTTTTGTTTTATGCCTACCTCTTAATTACACTGTTGAGAGGGCATGAAGTGAGGGAGAGACTATTGATTGTTTTGCTGCACTTTGTTTGCTGTGCTCATTCAAGTGTTCTCCTGATTCTGCAAAGATGGCTGTAGTGAAAAGAGAGGACTGGATAACGAGTTCTTTGTGGTTGACTTTTAGCTCAATTAGAATTGACTGTGTGTTACAGTTTACCTTGTCGGTTCAAAGGTCTGCTTCATGGTAACACGTTTGCTTAAGTGACCTGTATAGCTTAAATGTACAAAACATGAGATATTGTGCTTGGACTTGGAAGAAATGTGTCTTTCTAAATGGTCACTTCACCAAAATAACAAAACAACATATTTTCTCACATTTATAGGTATCCACGCAGTAGTAGTTTCTGAGATTTCTGTTTGTTCTTTTGGTACTTGCTACTGAAAAGTATTAGCAATTAGGTCTGTGATTATTATGAGCAATAGGGCCAGGACCCTGTTTTGAAATAGTTTTAGTGGACATTTTATGCCTTATGCAGAGAGCTGACTTTAGAGGAAATGAGGGGGAGACATATGGTGACGGACTTACAACAAAGGTGGCAAACCGGGGGTGTTGTGGTTCATGGTTGTCACCTTAAATCCATTAGAATGCCCCTGTTTTGAATGTCTTTTTAAAGGTAAAAAGCACACATTTTTCATCATTTTCTTTGTATATTTTATATTGATCAAAACCTTAATAAAAAGCCACCAAAAATATAGTGAGCAAATATGTTTTCTTTTCAAAATGGACCCAACTGGTCCTTTAACAGTGCCTTTAGTTAGGTTAAAGTATACAATGTCTGAATGAACCCTGTAAAGGAACATTCAAAATTGACTTACTACATAATAGCAAAGTATGCTTACAGTCATCTGTATAGAGCCTATATTCTGCATATGTGTATATTATTATTGATGTATCATTGTCACAATAATGTGTAAGCCGCTAATTTTAACAACTCCATTTACTGTACTATATTTTGTAAACCTATCATGCCCTGAACTTCAAGTGTTTGAGCATTGTATATGTACTGAGAATCACTGTGGCTAGAAATATAAAGTAGCTCAAAATGCAAATCCCTTATCTGGCAATTACAACGGCAACCAACCAATTTCTCTGCCATTCCCTTATCTTAACCCCATCATGTTCTTTTGTTTTTCTTTTCTTTGCCACCTCAGCTCTGGACCCTGCCTGTCTGTGCCAGCTTCAATGACAACTGCTGCCAGTGGAACGCCAGTGCCGATGTAAAGGCCTGTACTGGAGGATACTTTGTCTATCGCCTGCCCAAACCCTCAGTCTGCTTCCATGTTTACTGTGGCCGTGAGTGAACATGTCCGATATGTATATTAAAATCATTTATTCCCATAATTGAGTTACTTTTCATTTTATTGGCTATTGTTGTATGTATGTGTGTGTTGCACAGATTTCTATGATATCTGTGATGAGGTGGACTGTGCAGGCCCCAGATGTCCCAAGTCTGACTGTCGTTGTGCTCCTGGAACTGCCCTGGGACCAGACAGACAAACGTGCCTGGGTGAGACAGACGGAGAGGGAGGAAGAGAGGGGACAGATAAGTTGTGTAATAGACATGGAAGACAGATAGGCTGGAAAAGGTTTCTTAAAATTGACAAGCAAAATCAATCAGACTGGCTTTGCAGTATGTTTACATAACAACATAAAACAGTAAACAGAGCAAATAACAGGAAACAGAACAACCAAAACCACAACAATTAGCCTAAAACTAAATCTGGGTTTACAGTTTGCTGACTCCAGGTGTGTGTGTGTGTGTGTGTGTGTGTGTGTGTGTGTGTGTGTGTGCCTGTATGCGTGCGTGCACGTGTGGTACACCGGATGTTGTGCAGTGATGGGTGACAGGCATGCAGTGGGAAACTAACCAACCTGAAAAGTCCCATTATTTCATCATTCACTCATCAACAAAATCAAAATCTAATTTTTCCATCCTCGCTCACTGTCTTTCCTCACTCCCTTGCACTCTCACTTTAGTTGCTCCTTTTATTTCACCCATCATTATTTCTTTACCAGTCCTCTCAGTATTATCAACGCAGTTATAAAGTCCTTCAAAGTCAATTCATCATCTTCCTCCCAGGAACACTAAGTGAATTGCCTCAAAGTGATAAACTGCACCCATCTGGTACTCAGTCGATTGAAAAAGGACTCATCTGACAATAATACCTGACCCAGCTGTGGTGTGTGTCCCATGCTCAGATGTAAATGAATGTGAGAAGGGCAACGGCGGCTGTGCAGAGGTGTGTGTGAATACCAAAGGTTCCAGACGCTGTGAGTGTGGGCCAGGCCGTGTGCTGGACGAGGATGGAAGCAACTGCAGGGGTACACCTGTGTTGTGATACTGTGTGACACACTAGTCAATGTTGTACAGAGATAGTTAAACCAGGGAACCATGCATGTGTGCTTCATCTTTTTCATGTCTCTTTGTCACCTCTTGCAGAGATAGCAGGCTGTCATGTTAACAATGGAGGCTGCAGCCATGGCTGCACCTCGCTGCTGGACTCCTATCAATGCCACTGTCCCAGAGGGCTGGAGCTGGGAGAGAATAAACGAATATGTCAGGGTGCGTATCACTGTTTGTGTATAAGAAAGCTAGATATCGGAATAGTCCAAGGTGTCATCCTCTATTCACATATTCTTTCCAAAACTCAAATATATTTAGGGTTGTATCCATCATGTATGGTCATTATCAATTAATAAATGTTGATTACTTTATTAATAATCTATCTCTCTTTATGTACTAAGCCAACAAATAGATTGTGTTGTTTGTTTTCTTCTCTTTGCATTTTGTTCATGATTTGTGCCATGTTATGGGACAATACTAATATGTCATATCTTTGTCTCCCTTTCCTGCAGTGCCAGTCCAGTGTGATTCCAGCTCTATTATTGTGTCAGTTCCTAAGGACCTTGTAGGAGGACTGGAGCTTTCTCTGTCCAACTCGTCTTGTCGAGGTGTTTCTAATGGGACACACATCAACCTCAGCTTCAGCCTCAAGACTTGTGGCACCGTGGTAGAGGTCGGAGGCATTGGATTCAAAGTTTTTAGACAGAATGTGCTCAGGATTTAGTTGGCTAGGAGACATATTTGATTACACCAATATATTAAAGAGTAGTGCCTTAAAAGTGAGTTGTGTGAGGTTGTCACCGACTAATGAAGCTATTAAAATGCTGTAAACTGAATGTTGATCCCTAGGTGACAGATGATAAGATTATGGCGACCAACCTGGTGACAGGCCTCCCTAGGAGCAGCCCAGGCAGCAGCAGGGACCTGATAGTACGCACCAGCAAGTTAGTGCTCCCAGTCACCTGTGAGTTCCCCAGGGAGTACCAAGTGTCGGATGGATACCAGGCAAGTCAGCGCAACTCAGCCCTCGAACTGGCAGGCCACAGTGAGGGAGTCTTCCCCTTCTCTCTGGAGCTCTTTAAGAGCGCAGAGTTCTCGGAGCCATATCGCACCCCGCCCCAGCTCCGCCTGCACGACTCCCTGTTCTTCGGGGTGGAGCCAAAGGAGAGGGTGGAGGGCCTCTCTGCACTGGTGGAGAGCTGCTTTGCCACACCAGGACCTAACGCTGACCAGGCCCTCAAGTATTACCTCATCAAAGACGGGTGAATGAAGTAGTGTGGATGGTTTTATCAGTTCTAATGCCACATCTTGTGCTGCATGTGCAAGTGCCTTATGAACCAGAAAATAGCACAGCTGAAGAGTATATAAATGAATAGATTTGTTTTGCTATCTAATAATGCTAAAATATATCAAGCTCAAGTTTATAGTTTTATATTAAGTAAACTGTGGCTGTTTTTTTTTTATAGATACTATACACTATACTAACAAGAAAGCCAAAGAAAAAGATGTGATAGTAATAAAGTGGTACAGCAATGATGGGTGAACTGACCCTTTAATGTTTCTTGCTCATGCCCACAATGAAAACTGCAGAATTTTGTCTTTTTATTATTGTCTCACTAAAACGAGAGATGTAATGAATGTCAACAGACTCAGACCCAGCTACTGTGTTTCCACAAAGCCTTAGCATCAGCTGTTTCATGGTTATAGGGCAGGAAATCCCCACTCCGTCAAGGAAATGTCAAATGAAAATTGCCACTGGATCCGTACTCTGATTTATGTGGAAATAAAACAAGAATATTTTGTGTAGAAAAATCAAAACACAGAACAGCCTTACTATCTGGGGAACACTTTCTTTTGGCAAACCATTTCTCCACCAAATATCTACTTCTACTCTACTAGTGTTTGATGGCCTTTGGGCAGCTAACCTTGATGAAGTGGCTTGTTAGAAACTTGTAAATTTGTAGGATATCAAACACATGGTATGAATCTATTTTTCCTCTTTGGCTTTTAATTCAGGTGTATCTCTGATGAAACAGTGACACAGTACTCTTCGAAGGACCAGCTCTCTAAGCACTACCAGGTCCCTGTCTTCAAGTTCATTGGCAAGGACAACAGAGTGAGTAAAGAAAAAGCATGCTGAGAGCCAGCTGTAAAGAGTGTGTGGGCTTATTTCTGTGTAGGAATATATTGTAAAGACTGAAGTAGCCAGTGTCCTTACACTGTGGTGTTGCTCTCTATCTGTACTCAAAACAAACTTGTCTCCTCTGATTACAGCAAGTGTTCCTCCACTGCCAGGTGTTAGTATGCGGGACAGGAGACTCCCACTGTGCCCAGCGTTGTCAAAGACGTGTCCGCCGAGAGGTTCGGTCCGGTGAACCTCAGGAGCAGCACACACTGAGTGGCGGCCCCATCTTCATCCTGCCTGAGCCATATGATGCTAACATAAAGCCATTAACTGAAACAGGCAGAGACAAAACACCATGAGAGCCAACAGCATCAGCAAAATTACCTTTGCAGAGCAACATTTAGATTAAAGGAGACTTTTATTTAGCCATTTCAGTTTATTTAGATATTAAAAGTCCCTCTTATACACATACACATGATGTATAGTACACTCTTTTTATTCCTATGTAAGTTCCTGTGTCAGTAACAGTGCTGTAGATCACTTAAATTCTGCTTAATACATCCAAGTTTGTGTTATTGCCACTTTGCCAGACAGCACAATTTACTGGCAGTAAAGTGAATGACATTTCTATTAGAAAATTATTCTGAGGGGCCACAGTTCATTTGTAACAACTACAGCATGAAGGATGTTTTTCTAGGTCAAACTTTCTGGCATTTCTCAAGCTTGATTACAGCATAACAATTTTGTGGATTTATAGAAGTGGTTTATCCTTGATTTGACAAATACAGATGGAACACCCATAGATGTATTCTGACGTGTTTGCTCAGATGGCTGGGGGATCATGTCACACATCCCAGTGTGTTAGAGAAGAGATATCAGTGTGCCCTGCCAAAACATGATTTATGCGCTTCTTCACTGACAATTAATCTAGACAATTAGTCATGTAGTCATTTATAACAAATAACTAGCAAATAACTTACATCAAACATTAATGTTGTACAGTAGCTGTAATAGGCGTTACATTTACATGACACAGACTTAAGGTTTGAGCAGACTATTTTGATATATAGCAGAACACAACAAACCATGTACAGCCTAGGAAATAAATTGTCTTTCTTTCTAAATGAAATTAATCCAACAATATCCTTCCCATCAGGCAATTTGTCTGGAGTTATCAGTAATTTATGGTAATGGAGTCATAGAGGCCTAAAAATGGCCTAAAAATGAAATGGAATATGGAGAGTAAAACATGCATAGGGCAGTTAATTAGGAACCTGAAAGTCATATTCAGATACCTAATATGTGTTAGTACTGCCTATGAATAAAACCTAAGAAACTGTTCATCTGCATTCCCCATTTATGTTTTTTTTTGTATACATTCCCAAGCTGTGAATATTGAGAGGGCTCTTGTGAAGTATCTTTTTGACAAAAAGCCTATAAATATACAGTACAACCTGTGGAAATACCAATGACTCTGTTATTTGTCTGTGAAAGCAGGCAGGAGTTTGTCCATAGTCTTTCTGTGTCACAGTTCATCCCTCTCCTCTCCCTCACAGACACATGCCGCCCTCTGGCTGTTCATGTAAGGCCTGCAACCAAGTGTCCCCACTGTGCTGTGGAGAGCGTCCGCCATCGAATCACAGGCTAAGAAAAAAAGACATAGAAAAATAGAGAGGAGGGAGGCAGAGTTTAGTGGGATTTTTTTGATCACTCACGATTAGGGCTGGGCAATATATCAATAATACATTGATATTGTAAAATGAGACTAGATATCACCTTAGATTTTGTCTAAGATTTCAGATATCGTAATATCAGTAAATGTTAAGTGTAGTCTTTTCCTGGTTTTAAAGGCTGCATTATAGTAAAGTGATGGAATTTTCTGAATTCACCAAGCGGTTCTAGCTGTTCTACTATTTGCCTTTAACCACTTAGTCATTATATTTACATCATTGATGATGATTACTGAACATGATATCGGATTTTCTTCATATTGCCCAGCCCTACTCACAATGTATGTAAAATGTTAATAATAATGATGATAATAATTATAATAATTTAGACTTTATTAATCCCGCAAAAGAAATTCAAATGTTTTTACTCTGTTGTTAGAATACACGTTACACACAGGCCTGAAATACACACACATGTTCAGTACCTATACATGCACTAATGGATTGATGTCAGAGTGAGAGGGCTGCAGCTGTCGATGGACAGGCGCACCGAGCAGTTGGAGGTTTGGTGCCTTAATCAAGAGCACCTTGGCAGTGCCCAGGAGGGGAACTAGCACCTCTCCAGCTACCAGTCCACCACCATATCCCCGTGTGGGGACTTGAATCAGCGACCCTCGAGTTCCCAAACAAACTGCCTCCATACCCTGGTGGTTTCATTGACACACACCGTAATATGTAAATATCTGCAAATATCTCACCTTGTACCTTCGACACAAAGCCCAGACTCTTCTTAAGGTCGGAGCAGATGCCATGCGCACACAAGCGAAACTCTGAGTCACAGTCGTACTTGCTTGTGCCACAAGTGTCATAGCACATGTCATGCTGGTTACAGCACTCTGTTATAGCAGGAATCCCCAGGTCAAGCTGTCAAAAGAAACAACTGTATTGTCAGTGCTGTTTACCAAAAACCTAGCATTTTAAGCCATCATAGATGTGGTAAGCTCCATCATTATGGGCTTAATGTACAAGTAGTTCTGAGCTGTTGTTGCTATGTGGGCCACCTACAGCGGCATTCACCTGGAAGCCCACCAGTGAGGAGCTGCAGCCGTTGGGCTCTGGGAGCTGGTAGCCGGGACGAGGTTGAGGAAGTTTACCTACAAAAACAGAGCTGTTCCATTTAATTATCATACTAAAGTGAAGGCCCAATAACACACTGATGACATAATATAGTCCTTGGGTCTACAGTATATCTCTGTTCTTGGTGTGTGTTGTTTCACAGATAAGATGTAACTTCTGTTTGAGAACATCTGTATTGATTGTGTAACTGTACATCTACCTCCTAGTCTGATAACCAGAATTCTTTCAGGTATCAGCAGCCTGAGGGCAGATACAATGACAGCAGAGATGCCAATTTGACACTCAAAGTGTGCTAAGAATACATATATAAAGTATAACAGAAGGACGAATATGGGGTGTGGACAAAATATAATTAGCATTTGATAATCAGGTGTACCAGGTGTAACTGGAAATGTTTTGGCTCTTTTGAAAACAGCAACAACTCCCCCCTCCAGGCCACTAAAATACTTGTGGTTCTCTGAAACAGAAACAGTGAAAAAAAGTGTAAAGTTAAGAGGTTAGCTCTTACCATATCTGCAGCGGTACTCACACACACCATTGTGTCCCCCCACCAGCTCCACCAGGGAGTCAAAGTATCCGTGTACACTCTGGAAACTATTTCTAATTGAGTTGATGCTCCAGCTGTTGTCGTCTTTGTGTGCCAAAGGCTCGTTCAGGGACTGGTTTGTCTCGACTGGTCTAATGTCATTCTCCTCCGCCTCAGAAGAAGGTTGCTCCTGGGTGACAGCTTTCCCAGTAAGAGCTTCCACAACAAAGGCATCTCCAGCAGGCCTATCACTGTCTGTCTCTGGCTCTTTGGCTGTTGCAATATCTGCCACTGGGACATCCACTACTGATTTGTCAGCAGCTGCAAGTATTTTAGACAATAGATTGTCATCATTGTCATTTACTTGGGTATCTGCAGGAGCTCCTGCTTCTTCAGCTGCATCTACAAAGGCCGCTGCTAAAACACCGTCAGTAACAGCAGGGACATCCTCCTCTTCCTTTGCTTGAGTCTGGTAGTGGCCTAAAGTGGCACACATGCCCGTGCACACGCAGAGGAGCAGCAGAACCGCAGTCCGAAGCAGCATGGTGTTGAACTGGTGACAATCCAAGCAGAGGAAGCTCTGCACCAGGTGAAGTATGAAGAGCTTAGACAGTGAGGGACAGAAACACACTGTGCTCCTACTGGCTCTGCCAGCCAGAGAGCAGACTTTGACCTATGATTAGGTCCAGGCAGACAGCAAGGCACTCTCCGCATTGGGGGCGAAGGTCACCCCATATCAATCCAAAGAAAATGTGTATAATTTCTGTAATCCACTCATTCTCTGTGATTCTTGAACACATCAAATGAGAAATTCCATCAGTTTTATCCACAAAGCTATAATTGGATTTGTATGACTCAAAACGTCACATGGAACTGGAGCCCAGAGGAAAAACCATTTGTATTTTCTTTTAAACTCGGCACATCTAATGCAGTTATTTTAGCGTATGACCTCTATCAAGACATCAAAATATCTTCATTGTGTTTTGATAAAGTTCACAGACTAAATGACACTTAGCACTGAATGAGTACAGAGACAAACAGAGGAATGTTATTTTATTAATTTGGCATGTCTCTGCTGCCCTCTGGTGTTTAAAGAGTAATGTGCTCTGATGGATCTAGATTTTTTTTGTCTTCCTATTTAATGTCTCTGTCCAACAACAGAGGTTAGTTTTAAGAATACAAGTTGTAAAGTATGTTATTATGGGGTTTCAGATTCCCCCCAAATGCCTTATTGGGTCAGTACAAATGTGTCTCCTGTAGCTAGAAATAAGAGGACTTCCTATCCTCTTATCCTATCCTACTATCCTAATCCTCAGTGGTGTTTTGTTCTTGTGTAGCTCCATACAGGACAATTCAGAAAAAGGTGGCTGTGACAATATCCAGGCCTTTTATTATGATTTGAGTTCTATGTTCAATCCATTAACATTTGAGTAGCTCCAGGCTGTACATACACCACAACATATTCGATTTCAACGTGAAGGTGGAAGTTGTTCATATTACAGTAAAATATATTAATTGGACCGGAGGTGGAAGTTGTTCATATTACTAATTAGACTGCTCTGGGCCACTAAAATAACATATGTTAAATTCACTGCTGTTCTTTAACTGATGGATGACTGGAAACTGTGAAACCTGACATCCTCAATTACTCAAAGCTGTGTTTTGAACGCTTGAGATCGTTTTTCTTGAGTTTTTTCATTTTATGCTACTTTATGCTTCTATTTCACCACATTTTAGAGGCAAAACTGTACTTTTACTCCACTACATTCATATGACACATATTTTACTGGTAGAATAATATTAGTATAATACTAGATTTTACACACAAAACATATGATCATCTTTTAAAATCAGGATAAATTATTATAGACTAAACTAACAGTAAATAAAGTAGCTCATATGAGCTGCGCCTCAACCCACTACAACATCTTAATACTTCAAAAACATTGCATGAGTAAGAATAAAATGGTAAACATTTATATTCAAGAATAACATTTTTAAAAGGGGCCAGTCCGCTTAATGAGTACTTGAATCTTATTTACAGTACCTGTTACTGCTAATATTTACATACCTTTGAATGCAGAACTGTGGAGTAACTAATGGAGTATTTGTACATTGTGTCATTGCTTGCTTGCTGATACTTGTGGTAGTTTTAAGCTATGATCTACAAAAACATTTTTATAGGTACTATACTAAAGGGCTATAAGGTAATATAATTAAGTTGCTTGCTAATCAAAGATGTGGCTCTATTTAATACATTTTTCTTCATTTTATTACACTTTGGAACGTCCATATCTGGTTACTTGCTGATGAAGCTATTTACTCTCTGTTTGTAGATCACAATGTATTTTGTCCCATAACATCCTGGTGGAAAAACAGAAAAAGTTACAATGAGTCACAAGACCCTGAGTCAAGTCTCACAGAACAGTATGTGCAATATACCACGTACCGTCTCATGGCCTTGCTTGCTTTCTCTCTGTCTAGCACCATGTTGATGTTGTTTTCCAGATCCTTGAGAGAAAAGTAGAGTGAAAAACATGGCCCACTTTCACAGAGCAAGACATGCCATTAAAATCTATAATACTGGAAAAAATGATGATATGATAGAAAAAAGATCACACTCCCTTGCCTTGTTTATGGTCTCCAGACAGTCATTCGAGGCAATCAGTCTCATTATCTCTTTCTGGAAGCCAACAGAAAAATACACTTTAAATAAAAACCGCAGCCATTTGCATTTTTAGCAATCACTAATTGCACGTCCTGCTTACATTTCTGAAAGAAAACAAATGCTAAATTGATGCAATGCGATGCAACAGTGTAGCTGTGCTGTTCATGAACTTGTGAGAAACAGGGCTGAATATATGAGTATAAGCAGACAGTTTATCTCCCAGCACCTTGAGGTCTTTGATGCGTCCTGCAGTAGCAGTGGTTGTGACAGAGGACACCAGCTTCTCCTTAATCTCCTCCTCCAGCTGTTGGATCTCCCTCCACGTGTTCAACACCTGAAGCCTCTTGGATTGGAGATTGTTGGTGCAGCTGTCCTGCAGCCCTGACACATATGGATCTGTCCAAACACAGAAGAGCTAGCATGAATGCACCGTGCACACCCCTGCAGGGATTATAAAGTTACAGCTGACTAACAGAAACTAAAAAACTCTCTTTTTTTGTGATCACATTTTTTTTTTTCATATTCAGAAAACATAACATTCACTAACAGATACAAACAACACAATGGGGAATTGGAATGCATCACAGGGCGTAAAAACACTATATATGCTTCTTTACAAGACAAAGTCATTATTTGTTCAGTCCGTCCACATCGGAGACACATTGAACACAGGACATTGACAAGTTAGCATTGCTGCTGCCTGCAGGATAATATACATCAAGTGCTTAGAAGTGGTTTACTAATGATTAGATCTACCAATGCAGTCTTGAGACTTACTCTTCATATCACTGTCCTCTGGGCCTATGATTGCTGGAACATTCTGTGATTCATTTCGGACTCTGAGGTTAAAAAAACAAAAGTGCTTAAAACAATGACACAGTATGTAATTATACGTTTTTTTAGTAGACAGATCCTTGTAGTACCGTTTATTCTCCTCCAGAGCTCTTCTGGCCTCCTGCTCCAGCCTGAAAACCTCTTTTTCAGCGTCTTCCAGCTCCATTTGCCTTACTTTGCCATTGCCATGATCTTTGAGAGAAGTATCCAGCGACTGTAACAGCACAACAAAAACATATTAACACTTGTATTGTTTGCGACAAGCGCAAGAGACGTGTTTGTTCTGTTACTATTGCAAAATGAATTGAGGCTCCAAGACATTACAAAATCTTTAATATACAACTCTCCAACCCCATTAACATATTCTATGTCCAGAAAAATATTTTAACAGGATAAAAAGACCCCATTGCCAGCAGCCCTGTTCGGTTCCTAATGGAGAAATGACCATAAAAATGAATGAGTTACCTTTGACCCTTTGAACTATAGGTGCAGTTTTGTTACATTACAAGGACTTTGTATTCAACTTAGTGCTAATGTTACTCATTCTAAAAGATGGAGACATTCTTACACAGTATGAAAAGCAATTTCCAGACTTTGAAAGTGCCTGAGCTTGATAATCCATCACAGTAAACATGAAGCCATTACTGTATGTTATGATTGCTGTCAATCAGCTGACACCCACAGAAGGGAGTCAATGTTTTTGACAGGAAATAAGGCCAGAAAGTCTCAACCTTCTTGTCTCAGGTCTTCTTCGTATATGTCTTATGTATTTATTTTATTATATTATGATGCTTTACCGTGTCATGCAGTGGTGATTGGGAAGCCATCAAGTGGTTAACATACAAATCATAATTTGTCTGGAAAAAGAAGAAAACATTATTTCACTCTATGTATTTTGTGGATGTGTTTTTATTATGTGTCTTTGTAGATGAAATCAAAACTTTACAGAAATTGTAGAATTAATAATATACTTTTAATGTACTGCTCATAGGTTTGTTACATTGTTTTAATCAACACAAGCTTTACAGCTTTGCATTACAGGTGATGGTGGAAACATTTATCATGAACACAACTGGTGTGTTAACAAATAACACACATCTGCAGGTTACTGTAACTGTTTAGCTACTGGTTACATATACTTTGTGTCCTGTAGCTGTAGAATAAAATTATAATATATATATAATCGTATTCTTTTGATTTTGGCTGCTGGACCACTTCACTGTCTACTCGATAGCCTACAACAAATGAATGTTGACCAATGATCAGTTAATTTTGTTTCACAAACACTAATAGTCACTAATAACACAAAACAGTTTTACTGGCAGTGAGAGCAAAGCCACTGTGTGCAAAAAAGAAACTTGCAAACATTTCTTATGAATGAGCAGTAATGCAATCGTTGCCCGATGATGACATGCTCCCAGACGCATTGTGACCAGGTTTCAGTTGCTCTACTTCCGCTTGCTACACCAGGGACTCACTCTCTCTTGGCTCTAATACATCTGACGACACATGCTAAAAATGTGCTAGTGGGTACAAAGGAAATGGAAAAACCTTAATTTCCCTCAGGATGCGTCCAAATACTGGTGAGCCTTCACATACATCATCAAAGACGTCACTGAACACCGCAAGGCGGTCTCTGCTGGGCCAGCTGTGCACTGACAACCTACTCAGCTCCTGGGTATGACAGTAACGCACACACACACACACACACACACACACACACACGAGTCTGTGCATGTCTTTATTCTTTCATGTAAAATTGACATTGATTGATTAGAAATATGTGAACTAAACTAGTTGTGTGATGTCAGGATTTGTGTGACCATTCTCACCTTTTGTAGTTTCCTCTCATGCATTTCAGCAACATGTATTCCAGCCCAGAGGTCCTGCTTGGCTATGACTTTCCTGCCAAATTGTTGTTTTGTCTTTAGCTGGCCGTCATTATTCAGGCCTTTCTGGTCAAAATGTTGTTTCCCCTCAAGATCAGATAAATACTTCGACTTTTTCTGGGAGAAGGCTCTAGGCTGGACTGGCAGAGAGTTTGAGGAGGAAGAGTAAACTATTTTAGGCAGACTCACATCTTCTCTTTTGTCTGCATGTGATGAGCAATGAGAAGCCTTATCTTGTCTTGGCTTTAAGACTTCAGACTCTACTAAAGCAGTGCCAGTGGAGAACTTAGGGGGACACTCTTTCATTTCTTTCTTCTTTACATAAACCAAAGCCTTTGTCCGTGTCAGCTGGGGTTTTAGAGCGTTTGGGGTTTCTTAGGCTCTGAGACATGCTCCAGAAAGACTGCTTTGTCTCCCTGTGAGGCTGACTCTGGTTCAGGCAGCGTGGCCCCAGATGACCTGAGGAGTAGGTCAGGATATCATCCTTCTGACCAGCTTCAGCAGCCAGCAGCAGTCTTTGGATGTCGCTCCTATAGCACCGGGGCTTTGGCTTGCTGCTGCTGAACATAGCTAAAGGCACATTATTGTTAGCTAAGTCTGTTGAAAGACACACAATGTGACAGTACATGGCTAAAGGCACATTATTGGTAAGTCTGTTGAAAGACACACAACATGGCAGTACATTTCCTGTATAATGCAACAGAACTGCAAGGTTCACATTAAATAAATGTAAACCAAAATGAGTTTGAATTTCTATAAACTGCAATGACTTAGTTCGTTTATTTACGTTAGTTCGCGCTTTTATCCGAAGGGGCTTCACAATTACAGTAAATTTCATTAAATAGATGAAAAACAACTAACTCAATGTTGTGTCTATAAATGAATTGTCTGTCCTAAAATTACAAATCTGTGAAAATAAACTGAAATAAAGTAACATTAAACTTTTTTTTAACAGTTAACTAGCTAACGCTAACGCGATAAATTTTGTAAATCCATAATCAAATTGGTTTTCCATAATCCCGAGGCGCCTAGCAAAGAGTCATTAGTGCAAATTAAACATATTCCTAATATTGATACGCAGTTGAAGCTTGTGAACAAAGCAGACATATAGAAACAGTCAATAAGAACCTCACCTGCTAATTTTGTGCAGTCACGACAAAAACACAAAAACAGACTTCATGGCCAAGTCTCAACGACCTGTTCTTTACTCGGTTACCAAGGAGACCAAAGCGCGTAATGCCAGCGTTGCATTCATGTCTCGATAATAATCGTACCCATGAGCTTTGAGGTTCTAGGTCTCATTTACGCGTTATTATGGATTCCACGCAACTTTTAGTCAAGTCCAGCCCTACGAAGCAGCTCGATAGCTACTTTTTCCCTCACGGCAGATATGTTGACTTGTCATAGTAGGAAAAGCCCAGGTGAAATTGATAACCTTATCAATGGCTCAATTCCATCAAGCATGCACAATAACAGGGCCTCTCCTAAGTGGAATGCAGCCATCATGAATGGTTTTGAATACACCTGTGCTTTTCCTACTATGACAAGTCAAAACATCTGCGGTGAAAAAGGCATTGACCTCGAGTGATAAGTTTATTTTTAATTAAATAAAATAGTTTTCAAATAGGCTTAGGCTATCACCAGCTGATGTTTTTTTACTTGAAAACTGTCAATAAACATAAAACAAAGAAAACAAACATGAAAAAGAAATAAGTTATTAGGCCTACACATCAGGGCAGAGAGATGTGTGGAGTTCAGGCAGCTGACCACATTGTAAAGTAGGGGTGGATTGGAACGACCACGAGCAAAGGCAAGCAAGAGTTTTGGTGAATTTCAAATCCTATCCATAACCCCATTCTGCTTTATTTTGCTGCCCTATCCATAACCTTGAAGTTGGATTGTGCATCACATCAGACAGGTGTGTATGCATGCATGGGTACATTTGACAATGTTGAAACTGAAGGAATTAAAAGAATGTGTTCGGACTAAAAAACTAAAAACGGACAATGAACACAAACACACTATTTTGTCATTAGACTTAAGCTGGCCTGAGTTGTTAAATTCAGACAGCCAGAAAAAATACTAAGTGACTTGTGTTTTATAACACTGCAAATATCAGAACTAGAAATTCTCCAACAAATTACCCATATTTCCTCAGTTTTTTAAATTTTTATTCAAATGTTTCCTGTGGACTGCCACAAATCCTAGCACACAGTAACACAATTACAGATTGTGTAAACTATATTTATTGGGGAAATCCTGTTACAACTCCTGTAAATGCTTTATTCGAAGTATTATCGTAATTGCGTTATTTACAATAATTGGGTTATTGTGTGCAAGTAAACACACAGTAGTGAGTGTAGCCTACAGAGCAAAAGAGAGGGAGGAGAGCCGGGGCCTCTGGGCTGGAAAGGCCAGAACAGGAAAGCACCCAGATGGCAAAGCTGAGCATGAGGGAAGAGACAGTGTAACATGTTATGCTTCATTGAAACAAGTAGGGCTATATAATGTAGTTTGCGTTCATTTCCATTCTTGTGTGCTGTATTTAATTTTGATGTAATGATATGACAATGACAAAATAATGCAGTAGTAGTGGATAAAGAGGCTCCCAGACGTTTACTTGCCTGAAGTTGAGGATGCATTTGTTGATGAAAGAGAATTTACTTAGAATATGAAATACCAAGGTTAATTTCCAAATGTACAGTATGTAGAATAGAGGGCCAGGATTTATGATGTTATTGCTTACAAAGCCAAAAAAGATTGCAATTTAGAATTTAATGTCCATTGATAATTTAGGAATTTCCGTAAGTAATAGAATGCAAATACAAAAACCTGTGGTTTGAATGCCATCAGGTAAAAATGGTTTACTCCCATCAAGCAGGTTTTTTTTTCTAAAGAGCTGCTATTTGGGAATTTATATTTAATAGCACCATATAGTATAAAATGGAATGTGAGGGTATGAAAAAAATCAAAATATTGAGCAAAAGGACAAAAAAAAAAATGGACAAAAGGAACTTGTTGTGATGAGTAATCTGTCACCAACTGCGGTTGGCAGCTGGTGAATCTGTTGTGGTAGGCAGCCCTCTTGTGGAAATGAAACCTCCATTGTTGGTCTGAGAGATAAATGAGGAAGATCAACTTACAGCAACTGGCACTGACAATCTGTCGCAAAAACAATCATCCATGATATCCTACTGTATATTCAAAGACTACCCTATAGGCTTACACTGGTAAAAAGTTCTAGTTTCATGAACACACCTTCCGTGGAACCCTGACACAACACATTCAAGCATGCTATCAGATGAACATTTGAAACTCAAGACATACGTACAGTGCAGCAGGGATTTCAAAGAAAATCTTTTCACTGTATTTATCATAGTTTGGGATGACAGCAGTATTACTGTATTTCCTGCAAATAGATAAATAAAAAGGGTTAACCTACCAGAAACTCTGATTAAAGGTTAAAATGTATGACTGTATTACACAGGTTAAAAATGGGGCCAAAGTCATATTAAAAATTTCCTAAGATCCTTATTCTTATTTATATTTTGACTCTCACAAAAATGTGTAAAGAATTGACCTTCATCTCTGTGATAATTAAACAAATGGACCAGATTAAGTGCAATAAGTGCACTTCAATAATAAGTGCTTCTGACCAATCAGGAGTGATGCATTGTTGTGCTGCACTGTCTCTGCAGCTCTAGAGTATCAATAACATAGTCAATAAATGCTTATTCAACCAGGAAATAAAAAATAATCTGGCACATTGATGCATTTTTCAGGTATTTAATAAAAGTCATTTGGGCTACTGCTCTTACATTTACAGTTGAGACATTCCGCAATTATTCTGGGTAACAGTAACATGTCTAGACCGTTTTGTTTATTTGAATGTTTACTTTGTACAAAACAAAAAGGCCAACATTATTTTTCTTTGTATAAAAAATATAAGTTAATTTAAATTTAACTCTAATTAAGAAAATAACAATAGTAATAATAGCAATAATAATAATAATGATAAAGATCATAAGCTAAACATAGTGCAGACAATGGTGTATAACTGGTGCTGAAAAGTAGAAGGGACAGTGCAGTGTTATGGACTTAACCATGTTCTCAGGTGGGATTGCAGTGGGTAAAGAGACAGTCAAAAGCTTTCTCTCTCACAAACACACACACACACACACACACACACACACACACACACCGTCTGAAAGTGCACACATCTCAGTCTGTACAAACTAATTCTTAGATTACACACAGTATACACCCATTACCGTATATGCAAAATTATATAAAAACTTCCGTTCAGGTGCATGCTAATTTTTGCTCCTCTTGGTTGAAGCTTACTGGAAGCAATTCTGAAAAGTAACGACAGAGCATATCATGGAAACTGATGGCACACTGACCCACATGCCACCACCGAGGATCTGCAATCAACAAAACATTCATCAAAATGTACATTCACACCATTCGGGGGCCACAGTACCAGTTGTAGAACAAATTATTTGAGTGGTAATTTCAGTCTTGGAGGGACAATGTCCACTGGAATGACAGTTTCAGACAATAAAAATTGTCTTTTGGAAGATCGTGGAAACTCATTCTGAAAGAGTCTAAATGCGCCCCCCCTTGCAAGACGTTGGAGAGTGAGCGTGAAGGAGGAGGATTTGATTCCTTCGACAGGCCATGGAAATGAGGGGAACTTCTGTCACACACCTGCAGAAAGTCAAGCAAGCATCCTTGAATCCCAGAGATAGACGTACGATGCATGCAGGTTTGACCTTGTGGGAAAATATGAAGCTGGCGATTTGTTAAGACTCCTGTTGAGCTGCTGTACCTGCATCAACAGCAGAACTTGTTCAGTGTCATAAATGTTTCACGCTACGGCTTTCAACCTGCAAGGACACATCAAAAACAGACTGTATAGTTGACGACTAAGCCTGCCCTTCACTATTGATTCAATTGATACCTTAATAATTTAGCACGTCTTAACAAGGAGTTATAAATCAGGGTGCTAGAGTAATAATCTAGGCAACTAGTAAAAAGTTTGTTGTGTCACTTCAAATGAAGAAATCTTTAAAATCCGCTGGGACACTTGGGTAGTATCCTCTTTTTTTAAACGTTCGTCTTTACCGTTTTATTCATGGTTCTAGAAATGATTACTGATTAATGAGGAGAAATCAGATTGTTGTGTAAAATAATTCATGATGTGATAGTGGAGTGAATAATGTTACAATTCAGTAGAATGCAGGCTTACTAAAACTGATGCTATTTGTGCATTGTCTTCATCTTGTGAACTCTGTCCTACACACATTATTATTAGTGCTGGCCTGGGGTCAGATCCTGATAATCAAAAAAAAAAAAAAAAAGTCGATGTACTATGCAGCAGGTTCCCAAATACCAGGAGGGGCAGCGCTTTAGGGTCCATTTCAGGGAGAAACATTGTGACTCTCTTGTGACTGTGTTCACAAGTGTTGGCATTATCTAAAACTCCTCTCGTCACAGTTCATCCACGTTTTGTCGGATATGCGTACGGGGCAATTTCTCCACGTAAAATAGGCTGTATGTCTTTATTCAAGTACTGCAAAGGATTTTTGCTCAGAAATTAATAAAAAAACAACAACATTCCGACGTCCACCTTCTCAATAAGGTGGCATTACACCATACATCTGCTCTACACATTCCTTCTGTCTCTGGAAATACCTTGCTGAGTAGTGCGCGTACGATAAACCTACCACAGAAGGCAAACAGTACCATTTAAAAAAAAGAAGAAAAAAAGCCTGAACCAACAAGATTTCACATATATCTAGTCTGTGAAAGGTTCAGAGTAAGGCCTCTGCAAATACAATACCGTAAAAGAATCAGCTCATATAAAAAAAAGAAAAAAAGAACATCACAGCCAAAATAAAACAACAAAAACGCACAAGTCCATTCTACCCAATGAAATTCCAAGCTGAGTGGATGTAGAGTGACGGGTTGAAGTCCCTCCCCATCGGCTGTCTGTCAGTCTCTGGGTGAAACTGTCAGTGTTTACACCTCTGTCACCCAATGAGGTAACTGTGTGTTTTCAAAGTCAAGTCGCCTTTAGCTGATCCGTCTCCTGCTAACACAAGATGTGGGTTCTTTTTCCCCTCGACAAAGGTCCAGGTCCGTGGCAGGATTCTAGTTGTATTCTTTTTGTGGGCCAGCAACCCCTTTGGTAGTCAGTTGTCCACCTTGACAGGACCTGAATCACAAGGCCGGTTGGGCACTATGTCCTGCACTTCTCCCCGCGATATCTTCTCCCACTGGCACAGGTTTTCCCTGCACACACAAAGCATCCTCTATCAGATTCAGACTCAGGTCTGTGTCACTAACACAGACATTTAATTTCTTACTGCATAAAGACATGTCTTAGCATCTGAAATCAGAAGATAAAATCACGTTGGCATGAATCAAAGACATTGAAAACTTCATCAACAACGGAACAAAATTATAATGTATGACTGTTATTTCAAACAAAACACACTGAAGGAAATTGTCTAATGGTATTTTACTTTAAATGTTAATTATATTAGGGTAATAATGGCTTTTGATCACGTTATTTTCAGATGTACTGTATATTTGTTAAAAAATGAAATATAGTACTGTAGCTACTGATGAGGCAAGCTAGTTAGCACACTATAGCAGCAGTATACCACTTTGTTGCCACTAGGGTGTGCATCTGATGTGAAAAATTGTATGGACATAATGTTAGAGACAGACCGAACTTTTGAAACAAGATAGATACAATTATGCCTTTATTTTATAACGGTAGTAATGATATTAAGACAGAAATAACCGAACATCAGAATAGAAAGTTATGGTTCTGAAGATATCCATATGTCCACACACTGCAACAAAACCTGCAATAAACCAAACCCAATTACTCTATTAAACAATCTATTATTTATATATTCAAGACAGAAATATCAATAATGATGCTAAAATGAACAAATGGTCAAACATGTGTCTCCACAACAACAGTGTAACTCATTAGTCATCTGTATCAGTAGCTGCCCCATCATGTTGTCGATATCGATATCGATAAGCCCGACACACAAGTGCAGAAAGTGGTGCCCTTCCCTTCAATTAGCCTAGCTGATACAGTTTACACGTTTGTGGCAGATCCCACAACAAGCAGCCGGGCTCCGCAGGGTCTAGGCTCGTTGCCCACCCAGGGCTCCGGTGCTGACGTACACCTAGGGCTTATATATTACACTGCTCACTTTGTTTGCATTCCCCGCAGATCAAGGTCACAACTTTTTAAAGACCAGCAGGTTACGTGCAGACACACTGGTGCACCATAGAAGAGCAACCATTTCCTGTTAGTACACTGCCTTCTACATTGAAATGTGTCTTACTGAATACAGTCTGCTTTTCAGCAAGTTCTAGCACAGGTTTGTTTAATCTTACAGCAGTGTAGTAGCACGTGTTGTGTTTGTATTTTCAGTTGAAAGTGGGATGCACATCTATACACACAAGTACTCCTTATAACCTCACATTTTATTTGTCTGGCCAATTGCTGCTGGTCATAACACACACTACTTGTTGCACTTCAAGAAGTTGTCAGTGCATTTATTGGCCATAATCACATGTGAAATCAGCACAACAAAATGCACGTCCAAAAAGAACTGTAAATAATTTAAAAAAAACTACATACAGTTGTTTAATCTTTTATTGCTAAACACATACGCAAGATACATTCCTTATCACCTCAAAATCCTGCTTGGCTTTGTGTCAAAGCACCCAGCCAAGGTCAAGACTTTTCCTTCTACTTTAAAACTGCAGCTTCGATGACTTACTTGCAGGCTCTTAGAAGAGGACTGGATGGAGGGAAAAGCTCCGCCAGCGTTGTGTAACATGGAACTGCAACAGCATTGTAGAATCCCACCTTAAAAAAACAAACAAAACATAAACCAAACAAAACTACTTAAGCCAATAGAAGCAACTTTGCATTAACTTGTTCACAAACAGAATAATAAATGACTGTCATGATGACATTAAGGAATATTCAGAAATGCAGCACATGATTTTCAGTTGTCTAGGAAGTTTTTATTTTGTTTTTTAAATTTCTTTTTTAAAGAAATGTATTATTATTATTTATCATAGACACTCAGCACAGACATACATACATACATAAGTATATTACCGGACCAAAAAAATAAGAAATGTGAAATAAAAATAAAAGGTCTGGGATGTTTTGATAATTTACTGTATTAAACCTGATCTGATTCCCTGGCAGACACAGTCTTTGTTTAACTGTGCTGTATAACATAGCTTAACCCTTATTATTTATTAATATGTAAAGTTTATTAGTCTACATATACCCATAGCATTATGTAGAGCTAACTTACATTGCATGTTTTTTTCTAAAGGAATGGTAAAACTTTGCTAAAACTTATTACATTGTTATCTGAATATAAAGTGATCCTGGTTATTGTAAATAATTATTTACACTTTTAAGTCATCTCCTGGTAATCCTACTTGAGAGACATTTTCTAATTTTTTGGAGTGTGTGTGTGTGTGTGTGTGTGTAAATTACAGAGTGAGCCCAGTTAGAGACACATGAGTAAAAGTGCTGGTCTTACTTGGCCCTGGGGAACTTCGTCCTTTTTGTCTCTGTCCAACATAGGGATCGGCTGCAACCCAATCTTCTTCATCTCATCTCCCTGTGGTGGAACGAAATAAAGAGAGAAATTTCTTTTTCTTGCACACTGTGGAAAACTGACCACTAGACAACACTATTTTGCACTTTAGAAAATGTATGACAGCTAGGTGTAGTAGTATTACCATTTAAAAGCTGTCATACTGGCGGCTCTAAATGAAACTAAAAATAAAACTGTTTAAACTCCATCAGTATCCCATCGTACCTCAGCCCAGAACTCAGCATAGATGTCGTTGGCTGTGAGTCGTGTGATTTGCCATTGCTTGGTAACAGAACACAGGTCACATGCTGTCATCATCAGACCAATCACACGGTCCCTGGAGGGGAACAAAGCCTCGTTATAGCCATGAGCAGAAACTCAATGTGCCGTGTATGTGCACCAGGTCTGCGTGTGATGCAATGAGACCCGGTGTGAACCTGATCTGACTTATGCACTGGTGCGTGTCGTGACCTGACCTGTGTGAGTGGTTGTTCAAGTCCAGCACACTCGAGGTCAGCAGCTCCGTCAGCTGCTGGTGGTTGTTAAAGTACAGGGCGAGGTCTGTGGCAATGATGGCCTTCCGTATGATCTCCAACACCTGCTCGTACTCGCTGGAATTCAGGTTGGAGAAAATATTGTGCCCTTCCAGCTATGAGAAACAAAGAGATCAATAAAAAAGCAAAAGCTCCACTTATGAGGCGTTCTGCTCAGCTAGAACAGGTTGTAATCCACGGTCATCTCAGGCCATTGCAGGTTCACGCAGATCCTGGACGTTACAGAAGAGGGCACTCAGAACTAAGTCATATGATCTTATAAATAGATTTGTAATTGACAGTGTGTGTGTGTATGTGTGTGTTTAAGCAATAGATTTTGTAGAAATGATGTGGTAATTAAAGTACTAGAAGAAAGTAAAAATGTACTTATAAATGTGAAGACTATCTCCACCAACCAGTCAAGTTGCAGTTTACATCCATGTCTGTCCGGACGCATACAATATGTATGTAGTGAAGACATTGAAGGAATTCCAGAAAAGGTTTTAAATGTATTTTCTTGGAAATGGAAGTTATCACTATATTGACATGTATTCCAGTAAATAATTTCCAGTGAGAAATATGCCATCTTTACTCAAAGACTATTTTTACAGAGGAGTACAGAGGACTGATAGAGAGCTTCCTCACATGCTGCAACAACAATCACCTGAAGCTGAATATCAGTAAAAGTGATGAACTTGTGGTGGACAACCAGTAGAACAGGAGTCCCCCTGACCTGGTTGCCATAAAGAGAGAAGAAGTTAAGACGGTGGACTCACGCAAGCACCTTGGGGTCCAATTTTGCTCATTAATGGGAGTTGTTCTTCATCTGAGACGAGGGTCTAAGGATAGAGGATGTTGTTGGATTTACAGTTTGTGAAGCCTCTATAGGCAAAGTTTTGATTTGTGATAGGGATATATAAATAAAATAGATTTGACTCAATTATTTTAAGCCTAGTTCTTGTTCTGCTGTCATAATCAGCATATTCCTTCTTGATTCATGGCCACAAATGTGTTAATTGAGGTCACAGTGAAATTGACCTTTGACCAATGACCCCCAAATTCTAATGAGTTCATCTTCAAGTCCAAGTGGATGTTTGTGCCAAATTTAAAAAAAATCCCTTAAGGTGTTCCAGACATATTACGTTCACAAGAATAACATATTTTGTACATTACGTTCTGCATAGTGGAGCTCTACCTGTAGGATGGAGACAGTCTGAGAGAAGTGGTGTTGCTCCATGGTGGAGGTGGAGTACAGAGCAGCCAGCGGATGGTCAAACTTCTGCAGGTATGAGTTGCTGTACCCCCGATGGTCCAGATCATGGCACAGGCAGGCGATCAACAGACCTTTCTTCTGTAGACCAGAGTGGAATGCCAGCAAATACAAAACTTAAAATCAGAACCCCCAGATGCTGCTGATCTTAATAATAATTTCTACTGTTTATTGATCCCCAGTGGGAAAATTACAATTTACACTCTGTTTTGTTTTGACATCACTACACACAGGCCTGAAACATACACACACTCAGGACCTATTCATGCACAAACAATCCACACTGTGTACTTTGGTCCGTACTGGGACTTGAACCGCCAACCTTCCAGTTCCCAAAGGACCGAGCTACCGCCAGCCCATCTTGTTATTGTTTATTTTTTTGTCTTGAAACAGTAAAACCCAGACTCAATAAGAAGCAAACCTCTAGCTCTGTGAACATCCCAGAGGTTTTCTGTAGGATGACGTACATACAGTGGGCCACCGTCACTGCGTGCTTCCAGTTGTGGTAGGGCACACGCCGGTAGTTCTTCCGTACAGACATGGTGAACCGACACAGCTTCTCCAGCTCAAAGCTACACACAACAACAATACAACAATTAATCAAGCTGAGCTTTAATGAAGAGCTGACGCTGACATTGTCATGGCCTAGTCACGCATCACCTGGTCTTTCCACAGGAGTTATGAACCATGTAGATAAAGACAGCAGGCCAGATCTCCTCAAAGGGGCTGATGTCAAAGTGAAACCTAGAGGAGGGAGAAAGAGATGGGAGGAGAGTCTTAAATTAGCATGTACAGAGAGACAGGTAAGAGGACTTCTGAAGTCCGTGTGTGTTAAACTGACAGGCTGTCCTCCAGAAGACCCACCACTTCCTGCACTCCCCCCCCCTTCTTACAGAGCTTCTGGACTCTGTCATCGTCACTTTTACAGACACATAGCTGTAGAGCAACCACACTCACAGCAGTGCAGAGATAATAACCACAACCTGAATCTAAAACGGCACTCACATCTCGATCTCTTTATAAATGGGTGCAGGTAGGTTGAGCTGGGTGAGGGTCTTCCATTCTTCTGATGTGCAGATGCTGTGATAAGACAGTTTTTCCATCGTCACTCTGTAAATGCATTCAGAGTGCCGGATCCTGTGGTACATCTGCAGAGACACACAGAACAGGAAACTGAACACTCCAGCTCTATAAATACCTGTAAAAATATCTTATATCTTTGTTGAATTCTTTAAGAATCACTGTTGGAATTTTCCAAAGGGTCAGACAAAGTTAAGTTGTCCGTAACAGTCCTATATCATATTTTATCTGTCTCCAAAAAGTGTCTCCATATCTGGTTTGTATCCCTGTCCCTGTTCCCAGACAGGCAGGCCGGTACAGACGCCAAGCCTCACACCTTCCACCATAAATCAGCATAAATCAGGAGCTGGCCCAAGCAAGTTTCCTAGAGACGCATGGCATAAATTACAGCTAAACATAAATCCTGTCAGTGGACGGATGCAGACTTCTCGTCTTAAAATATTAACATGCCTCATCAATTTTAAAACCAACTATGTGACGCTGCTCCTGCGTAAGTTTGTCGCACGAGAGGATGGTGAGTCAGGCCCCCACAGAGAGGAGAGGCTTTGACAGACAGACCACACAAAGCAGCTTTCCAGAGTTTATTCATGAAACGGCTGGTGTTTCATTTAAGGAATAATCATCACCGTCAAAAAATAAGCTTTTATTCACATTTTGGGGCAATGCACATTTTAAATAGAAGCTGGCACTGTTTCTGTCAACCTTGGAGCAAAATGAAATTACCTCTCTGACAAATAGGGAAACCCGCGGCCTAGTAACAGCTGCAACAAGCCTTCCAGCTACAGTATGAATTTAGGGCAATACGTCAAAGGTGCAGTTCTCTGAAAATAAGAATGAAGTATTCATGGCCATGAAGTATTATATAATCTACCTACACTGCAAAAGATAAAGAGCAGGTGTGTGAAGACAGATATCAAGAGAATAGATCATGTTTTTGTTGTTGGAGAAAATCAGTTGGTCAATTAAATATTTGAGAACTAATTTAGTTTACTCACATTTGCACAGTGTAAGGCCAGAGCACAAAAGACAGCAAACATCTTAAAGTTGTTCTCATCTGTTTTAGTGAAGGCACTTCCGCTTAGCTTGTTCACCATCTGTACCACCCCTATAACGGTCCCCCTGCTCACGATGGGCATGCACAGGATGTTCCGCGTGGTGTAGCCAGTTTTGAGGTCCACCTCTCTGTTAAGGAAAATAAACAAAAATATAATATGACATTCATCACATAAGTGAGATTAGAATGTGAACCATACAGTGTTTAACTCCTGGTGTACAACAAAGACCTCTATAATGAGAGGGAGTATGACTACTGTGTGTTTATCCCAAATACAAAAGAATAAGTCAACTGAAGAAAGATTGTCCAGGACAAATTATAGAACAACTTCAAGACAGTTAGTTAGATTGTGGTTGATAATATAAAATGATAAATAAAAACGGCTTGCTGCAGAGCCTGTTGAAGTTTACCGGTTGAACCGGGGGTCTGCATAGGCATCTGGGATATTTAAGACTTCCCCTGTCTGAGCCACTTGGCCAGCTATTCCCTTCTCTATAGAAAACCTACAGGGAAAAAGGAGAGAAGAGGACAAGAGTTAGCTCTGTGGACTGCCCTTCAAGTATTCTCAGTCTGTGGATGGGTGGATGGGAAAAAATCAATAATGAAAAAATCAATCATATAAAAATCCATGCAAAGACCTTTAACAATGCAATTCACAGCACAGATAGTGTGTAGATTTACTGTATTTATTTAGAGGGTAAAAATGATGTTGTTCCATTGGAATAGTACAAAATCTGCAGGTCATTCAATGTTTTGCTGCTTTTCTATTGACTTTCTATCAGTGGAAGCCTTTTTTCTGAGCTGTCTGTGTTACAAGAGGACCTTATTCTTTATACACTATGGTAAACGATGTCTTCTACGGGCAGGACACACTTCAAAGTGTGGAGACAAAAAAACCCATTCAAAAATGAGTTCCAACTGTTCTACTCCTTCAATATAAACAATTATTGTTTCTATTGTTTTGCATACATAGAAAACTGAGACTTATGTACTGTATATCAAAAAGAATAGATGTTATAGTTTAGCACACTGTTAGAGAAAAGGGTAAATCGTACACACCTAATTTCTTTGGTTTTCCTAAAGACAGGTTTGCCTTCTTTCTCTTCTCCAATATCGAACAGGTCAGAGTACAGTTCTTTGTTGTTGTGATCTACCTGGAAGAGTGCGCACCTGTCCGCATTCACCAGGTTTTTTGCATATATCTGCAAAACAACACCAGGGACAGACTCTTATTAGCAACACTGAGGGTTTAAAAGAACTGAAAAAAAAACATGGATTAATAACATCTAGCACGTCCAACTTAATTTAATCAGTTATAATGTTTGTTTTTCTGGATGGGAGAGTTAAATGTAGAGAATTAAAAACACACAGTATAACTACAAGTCATTCTAGTTTATTTGAGAGTTTGAACCAGATGACTTGAATGACCTTAGATGACAATACAAGTCACAAGGGAACAACATACATACAAACAAAGAAGCGGGTTTTAGTAGAAAAAACAGGGAAATCATGTTCACCCAGATTACATTTGTTTTAAACTATGGCAAGCTGGGAAAACGTCCTATTTTGCCATATAATGCCAATTCTAAACATGTATTTAGTATGTCATTGTCTGTGTATCTATTATAACAAATTATGATCCTGTATTATTAATGCCAAAAAACATAAAGTCAGAAACATTAGCTGTACCCCTCTAGTCTGTGTGTATCTGTATCACAGCAGCATTATTACTCTTTTTAACACACATAACATAACATAACACACTCCCAGAGATGTGTAGCCTTGAAGACAATGTGAATGAACACATACTTGCAGAAATCACACTCACCATAATATGTTCAAGTAGAGAATCTATTGCCACAATGTTATCAAAGTATGTTCTGTGCGAAAAGAAGAAATGGCGCATTGAGATGTTGACAAATGGGAAGCTCTGATGATGTTCACATTCAAGACATGAAAGCTAACTTGCCTAATATGCAGTCATTTTTTCTATTGTGTGAGCAAAAAGGGGGTTATTTATGTTTGACCTGACATGAGAAAAAGATACTAACTCACATGTCCAAATCTTAATTTTGTTATACTTAGACTAAAATAAGAACATGATCTAAATACACTTTTAACATGTTTTCAATAGCATTCTTTTAGTGTTAGGTAAGCTGTTCCAACAGCAGCTCTTACTTTGACACATCTAGTAGGAAGTCATTGAGCTCAGTCTGTTTGGCGAGGCCTCTGCACACCTAGAAAGAAAGAAAGACGGGTCATGACCATTGACTGTAAAATTAGTGGACAGAGCAAGTGTGATGTCACCCATTGGTGTGTGGAGATCTGCTATGAGCCGTTGAGTTTGACGTTACGGGCGTAGCCATCCTGGTTGCGGATGTGATGATTTTAGACGAGAGGAAGGAGTGAGGGAGGAGCCCTTACACTCTATGTTACGTTTTTTTTTTTTTTAGAAATGGGTCACTTTCTCATAGACTTCTAGAGAACCCAACCTCCTTTGCAACCGCACGTGTCGCTACCTGCTGGAATTCAGATAGAAAGCTGGTTTAAGCCACTTCCGCATTTGCAGCACATTGCCGAACCGGATGCTTTGTCCATTAATATACAGTCTATGGTGATGACCCAGCTCCCAGACGTATCACACATTTCTCACAGAACACATACAGCATCGTGTGCGTACTGTAAACAAGCCAACTTGCTGCTACACACATGGCTGAGGGCCAACTTAATGAGTTTCAGTAGCAACAGTGTTTTGCAGCAAGTAGCTAACCCAGGAGCACAGTGTGCTGTAGTGCTGTGGCGAAGGCTCAGAGGTCCACTGTGGCCAGTGCTGCAGTGGGACGCTGCTTCTCTGAGGTGCTATCTGTTCATATAAAAACATCACTCGGGTGTAATGACGTCCGCGGGGAGAATTTGATTGGACTGGGCCCAGTGACAACCAGTTTGTGTACACAGTGGATTTCCCCGTTAAAAACACAAGAGCACCAATGATCATAATAAGTGGGAACGGCAGGCTTCACCTTGTCTTTAGTGAAATGTTGCAGTATAGTTTGCTCACCTGTACTTGATGAATGGCAACTGATGCCCACGCTAAATTAGCTGTTGCAACCTGGAAAACAAAGTGAATATTAGCTCAGAAGAACTGCAGAAAAAATATATCACAATTAGCACGCATTATCACACATTTAAAACAATTAATCAGATCATATCAAATTTATCTGTTCTGCACATCAGGTCGTCTCATACTCATTGAAGAGCCTACACTCTGCCCCTTTGGGGACACTCACACCTCACACCTGTAACACTGCTGTGTTGCTTAGTTGTTCAGTGTTGTGGATTAAAGCTTTAGTGCGTAACTTTATTAATTATTTACTTAATTATAAATATTAATGAACGTCTGTTAAATTCAAGCCATTGCCAAATGAGTTGATACAACACTAATTACAGGGCTCCAGACTAACTTTTTTCACTAGGAGCACAGTGGCCCCCAACTAAAAATATTAGGGGTGCAACCAGAAAATTTAGGGGCACACACCATAAATCAACATGCTAACCAAATATTCACATTTCTACTAATTTCCACAGTATTACTAATAACTACTTTGATAACAGATGCAGAAATGACTGTTGTGTGCGGTTTCAAATTCAGTGTCACATTTTATTGTGCACTTTTGAAGATGCAACTTAGAAGGTAAATCACTGTCACCATCACCATCACTGTCATGACAACACAAATATTAAAAAATATATACTTTCAGACTACATTCAAAATTAAAAAAGTGCTTAGTAACAAAGTGCTTAGTAACCTTTTGGTCATTTCACAGTTAAAAACAATACTTAACAAGGGTTAAGGGTAGTTCCTCCTTAGCAACAAAGTAGGCCATGTTAAATTTCAACATCATCTCTGTCTCATCTGCGCTCTGATTTACAGCCTCTTGTCTTCTAAAAGCAACTGGCAGTGGCGTCGCTATTTCATTTATTACCATGTCACGGCACAGTTCTGGGGTAGCGACCGCAACATTCGCAGTTCATGGAGTTTGTCTCCTTACAGTACCCCAACCAGCTACATTCTCGCAGCCGGTCTTCCCAAAAATAGTGTGTTTGGGCTTTTTCGCCACACAAACCTCTGACTCTGAATCATCATCCGACTGTGACACTGTAGATTCTAGCACTAGCACACTAGCAGCAGGTTGGAAAAACGAGTCAATAGTTTGCTTGCTCGTTGTTCAGGCGCAAGTAGCAGTTTGTGATATCTGTCTCCTTCCCACAGACGTTTATGTGCGCTCAATTATCTCTAGGACCCTCCCCCCTCCACACATTAGCCACTTACAGTGGCCATTCCCTATTCCTCTCACACTCATTGGCCTGCCATGGATTTTGGATTCATGACGCACCCCTTCCAGGTTTAACGTGTAAAAAAAAGCTCCATATAACTCTCTCTCTTTTTCTCAGAATGGCTATGTTCAGAAACTGGTGTCGCCTAAAGGCCCTGACACACTAACCCAATAAATTGCCGTCGGACAGTCTGGCGAGGTCGGTGACTCAAGTCTGTTTAGTGTGTTCTGTGCCGTCGTGCGTTGGCCTTCATTTTGGCCGACCTGACATGCTCGGTCAGAAGGCGGGTGCTGCCGACAGTCAGCCTCAAATGACCGATTTAATTTGTGGAGTGCTAACCAGGAAACGACGAGCGGGATGAGCGGGACTAGAGTCTCTCAAAATCTGACGAAAATGATCAAACGGTTTTGGTGAACCATTTTAATAAAATATGAGATTGTATTCTGAACAAGTCGCCATGACAGTCTGTCTTTGAATTTCCAGAGAAACTAGACCCACGTGAAGCGTTCATCCAATCAGCTGCCGTCGGCAGTCGGCATCGCTTCGGTGTGTTCCCGAGGCACTTTTTTTGGCCAACTTGATCTGCCAACAGTCAGCCATCGGGTTAGTGTGTCAGGGCTCTAAAAGAGATCTTTAACAGAGCCAGATTAAGGTGAATACCAGGCTAACTGTAGTTCTGTGAGCCTTGCTCCAGCCTCCCACTCTTGGTGTGTTTTGTCTGGGTCAGACTGACCTCCTGGTGGCTGAGGTTGAAGGGCTCCTTGCCCCACTGCCGTTGCAGCTCCAGAATGGCAATGAGGTCCCCGATGGCAGTGATGATGGGGAGGCACAGGACAGAGTGAACATGGATCCCTGAGTCCTGCCCTGTGCCGTCGGGGAAGCGCTCGTCCTGCAACACACAGACCAGTGAAGGACATTATTGCCTGAAGTGCACAGGAGCTTAACAAAGGAGGTCAGTGTAGCTGGTAGAGTTGCCCCTCAGCAGAAAATTAAAACAATTAAAATTCAAAGCATACTGTTTTACTTTTCATTGTTTAGCTTGAAGGTACTGAGTGTATCTAACCAGGTTCATTTAATGAACATTAAGAGATCTGTAATCAACAAACATGACAGCTATGCAGTGAAATGTAAAATTCCTTTCATGGGAAAATGTGTACTGGTTGCAAGAAAACAGCCTCACCCCGATGATGTCCTCTACTAGCAGTGTTTTGTGAGTCTTGGCAACATGAGCGGCAATGGTCGTCCCAAATGCGATAGGGCCGGAGGGGATGAGGCTTGGAGGGCCATCCTTGGCACCCGTTGGAGTGAACATACATAAACTCTATTGAGAAGCATGATAAGTAAAGAAAGAGAAACAGAAATGGCAGGGTAAAAAATAATCACCAACACGCACAGAACTGCATTAGCATATAAAATGTTTTCAGCCAATGTCCTCTGCACTTACATTGTTGCATTCTCCCAAGAAGTAAAGTGCAAATCCATCTGCTTTTGTTGCTGTAGAAATAAGAGACACACAGTTAACATGTGTGTAGTATGAGTGTCCAGTAACAATATGACATTAGCTGTCGGTGTATGTCCGTGTTACATTCTCTCATATAGATGGCAATAAATGGCAGGTAAACCTGGGAGGAAAAGTGTAATAGAATAATACAATTACAATCTAATAACAATCTATTAACAATGTCCCACATAACGAGAAGGGCGCTCTGACCGAGGGCTTTGACTGCCATCCAGTTCATCTCATTCCCAGTCCCATTTCACACTCATGTATTTAGGTCACATAATCATACAATGTGACAACAGGGACACTGGTGGAGCATCAGTAAATATGCAGATGATCAAGAAGATAATTAGAAGTGTGGTTTGGCTGAAATCATCATTTGGTTTTATTCACTGACAACACTGTATTTATAAAAATGCAACAAATTAGTCTTTGTCAAAAAAATTAAGCCCTAGACATTCCAAATTTTGAACTAAAATGCTAGAAAATGTAATTTTATAATAAATTATTGCATTTAATGTGGAACATGATACCGATTGTTTAAACATATAATTCCATTTTCTAGTTTTATAGAACATTTTATTCAATCATTTGATTTTGGTTTGCCAAGATGAATGGGGAGAAGAACTGGGACTATTCACTCACAAACAATTCTTTCTGCAAATTTTATGCATTTATTATTTTAAATGAAGCAGAATACAGGCAGAGTTCACCACAGTGAAAAAAGTGATAAAAAGTACATTCAATGTCTGAGAAGTACACTAAATTGAATTTTTACATTGACAAAAATCTCTATCTGGGTTATGCACCACAGCAAATCCTACTCCTCCTGTTAAAAAACAATGCTAAAACAAATGCTATTTAGAGGCTTTGATCCCAGTCTCATAGTGACAATTTGACGGCCACAGTATGACGTGAACTAAAGCTGAGAGGATCAATAAACTGGATCATGTCTACTTCTACCTGTTTTGATGATGTTGCACAACTCGTAGAGCAGAAGTTTGTTGTCTCCTCCAGTGTCCAGGCGCTGCTCCATGTAGCTGTTGAGTTCGTACACCACACCCTGCATATTTGTGTCCTGGTACTGCTGGACACAAGACACAAAAATTGCAACTCCACAGCCTTACATAAACACTGAGATTGAATTTCAAAATTTAGCAAGAGCTATGACAAAAAGTGACAACAACCAGCAATCTGTACTGCACCCAGTCTAATGTTACTGCAGCAGCTAGCTACTAACTCAAATGGGAAGATTTTTAATAAAAAGGATTATCTTCCTGCCATTCACGAAGACAGAGCCATTTATCACAACATTACCCTCCACCCCACCCTTACACTCCCCTTTGCTGCTGCATTCAAGCCCAGGGATCCCCCCGCAGTCCCGAGAGGAGGCCACCCGAGCCCCACAACTCTGATTAGAGCCCTGGCAAACTCTGCTGCTCAGCCTCAGCTTAAAAGTGTGGTTATGTAAGAGGCAGACCTCCTGCCTCGTACGGAGCCAGAGAGCCGTTTATTTCTGCGCTTGCAGAGAGGGTGAGGGAAGGACGGCGGGAGAGTGGCGCACTAGAAAGCCTCCCCCACGGGAAGCCTTCTATCCTTCCACATCCTGTTTGCACAGACGTATGGATGACGCACCGAGGGGTCGAGTGGCCCTTGTTGTTTTTCTCTGTGAAGTCCCTTCTAATCCGCTCCGGGCCCTGCTCTGGGTGCTGACACTGGCCTGCTAGGGGCATAATAGTGTCAAGATGACAAAGGTGTGAATGCGGAGCACAGGGGCTTAGGGACTCCAAAGTCAACATCCCAAGCATCACTACTGTACTCCTTCATACCGAAGAGTGCACAGGTATGAATTTGTAAACTGCTGCAAGCTTTTCATACGAGACAAAGTCACAATGGCACTCAAATTAGCACAAGGACAACACAAACTGTCAAAGAGCATAGTTAATCTGCATCTTAATTATTTTGTGCAACTCGTGAAGGACAGTATTGAGTTCTGTGCTGTGCTTGAATTAGTTCAGCCATAGTGTCCATTGTTGAGTAGGAATTCAAGTCTCTAGGGTTATCTTTGGGAATTAAGGGGCAAGGTAATAAAGTAATAACAACAAATCTAGTGTGTGAAGCTATAAAAAAGCTTAATGTGCCTTGTCACATAGATATGTACAGATAAAAAGAAGCAAAAACCTACCCTGCTGACGTTTTTAGCTGACGTGTCATCTGTAAAGAAAAAACACAATGTTAAAACATGACTTGAAACAAATTTAGATTCTATTTAAGGATCAGATCTGATGTAATTAACAGGTGGACGAAACAAGAAGAATCAGGTAGACTTTTAGTAAGCTAGCTCTGCAGGGTTTAACAATAGGTTAGTTTAAAGCAAGACAAAAAATAACTTTTGAAAGACAAAATAAAACTGTTTTCTTTCCATGGATGAAAAACGTATATAACATATAAGCAAAAAAAGTATCCCTGCAATATTCAATATACTTTTTTTGCCTGGAGCTTACTTGGTCTGGTATGAGCAGTAGCTTATGTTGGCTAATGTTAGAGAGAGAGAGAGAGAGAGAGATAGAGAGATAGATAGATAGATAGATAGATAGATATTGCAGCCAAACTGAGGACATTTATAGACTTGAGGACTCTTCTACGCACTGTAGTTTTACTTTAATAAATATGACTAGTTATTCAGATTTTATATACAGTAAGTGTTGTTTATAATAAGCTGTGGTGTAGCAACTGTTTGCCACTGTGCAAAATACTTCATCAAATAGTTAAATGGTAGTTGCAAAGTCTGTGTAACTACGCAAAGGTAAAGACAGTCATTGCTAAAAAAAGAGCATACATACAATCAACTGCCTGCATTAAAAACTGACAAGCCACATAGAATATCTGGCGTAGCTGATTGGACATTGGGTGGATAATGCAGAGGATTTGTGCACTGATGGATAATAAAAGGCACAACACCAAAAGCAGCAAGTAAGCAAAACATATGTTGTCCTCACAATGTCATCTGAATTTTAAATGGCAATTATGCAAATAAATATGCAGTATTATTAAGCATTATTATATATTATGTATAAATCATGAATTAATTTTTAATCTACTTTTGATGCATTGAGAAATTTGTTATAAGTATGGTCCTTTTAACACAGAATTAGGAGAGATATTAATCTAACTTGACAAGTGCAATATTTTGCGGCCTAGAGTGCAAATTCCTGGTGTGATTTCAGGCTGTTGGAGAGACAGTAGACATATGACTATTATGTTTGGATGTAGACATATGTGATAATAATGAAAGCCTCAGCCAATCATAACAGTTTCCTGCCTTACAGTCTGGGAGTGCTACTTGGGATGAAAATAAAACCATTCACACAGCTACAAGCGGTTTTTCATTACACTTGGGGTCACCGGCACATGAGAACAGTAACTGCTCAGATCTCTTTGGTAAAATTTCATGTGATCAAACCATGCAAGAAGCTAAGAAACATCTACTGAAGTTCTGACTCGAAACTGGTCCTCTTCAGAAACAAACACATTTATACATGTGAGAAAAAAGAAATTACAGCCAGCTACACTGTTTGTTGTTTTAAACATTCCTCCACTATGCTATGAGTTTCCTAACATAGCCATGAGAGCTATTTTAGAGTGAACCCCTGGCCGGGCATGACGTCAATCAGAGGACAGAGAGCTGCACTTGTATAAGACTTCAAACTCATTTAAAATACAGAGAGAATCTCTCCATATAATGACTTGTTGAGGCCAAGAATATTCATACATTAACTTTGAATAACACAAATACAATACAAATACAGTAGGCCTATTACCTGTTAGAGAGTAGTCTACATTTATATATATATATATATATATATATATATATATATATATATATATATATATATACTACCAGACTGTGGCTTAACACTACCCACTTTAACACTATGACAGTCATTGATATTGAATAATGTTAAAAAATGAGCAAAAACAACCTAATCATACCCTTAACCAGATGCAAAGCAGACAAAAACACGCACAGCTGCAGAAACTGCAACCATATAACATGCTGTTGCTATTGAGTTACACACAATGAATGCATTTTAAATAAAAGAGTTGCAGTCCTTTTTAGGGTTGATGCTGAACCTTGTACGTTGTAAAGTGTGGGCAGTGGGTGGAGGTTTTACCGCCCTGCCCGTTGATGCCCGCTGCCATAACGCGGTTGTTGATTCTCAACAACACATCATTGCCACTTAACATTATTGTAAGGTGTTGCAGTGCCAATGACTCCAGCAACACTGATATGGTACATCATACCGGTTAACTGGTAGGGTAATGATATGATCACATAATGGCACAAAATCAGTCACTAACACAGGTTAGTGTTCTACATATATTTACATATGTATATTTACATATATAATACTCTCTATTTGATCTAATACATAACAAGGAGTGGGACACATTTACAATATGTTTAAGGCTCGGTTTGTCTTTTGTCTGTCATCAGGATTACGGACAACTACTGGCCTGATTTTTATGAAACTTGTTGGAAGGGTGTAGCATGTTCCAAAGTAGAACCATAGACTGTACAAAATACGGACATAGTCTTTGGCCGTCACCCATTGGTTTTTTTAACAGCCAAAATGAAGCTGTGCCATCTTGGCAGTGCCTAACATCTCCCTATTGGAGCCAGCCTCAAGTGGCTACTTGATGAACTGCAGTTTTTGGCACTTACGTCTTGGCTTCATTTTTCAGTAATGGCTGCTTGGGAAGAGCCCATTGAATTTTGGAGTAGATCCAAATCACAGGGTGGATACACAATTTATAGGGTATTTGTGCTGGCTCCATGTGGTGTCAGAATAATCGGAAAAATGAGTTTTACACCGGAAAAAAACACTGCATTTGCATGCCTTGACGGAAGTGTGCACTCTCGAAGTGTCCTTCCAGCTTTACATCTGATTTTGCATATATTTGCCATAAATCATATATTGGACACATTCCATTATTCATATTTAATTCTTATCACTCAGTCCCACATTAGAGCAGTAAGTGGTTATACTTGCAAGCTATAGTCCCTGTAAGGTATAATAAAGAATCTTCCTGTGCCTGGGAACCACAGAGATATCAAAGCAAGTGCCTTTTACGTCTGTTGTGCTGAACCAGTTGCCTGGTTGGAGCAGTTCCAGCTCTTACTTTAAAGAAGGCATGCAGAGCCATGCCCACATTCAGCAGATGCAGATCCAGCATGGCGCTCATATTCCTGTTTTTCTTTGAAACCAGAACATAGCTTGAATATACTATACACCCGTTTTGCAACAAAAACATTGTTGTTTCATCAGGTGTGTGTCTGGGGGATTTTACCCTAATGATACAGCTACCCCTGCGGCCAAGAAGGAAGGTATTTGTACAGGTGTGTGCGCATGTCTGAGTGTTTTATCACCTTATGATGTGGTCAGTCAACAGCACAAGGACTGAGACCAGTAGCCTTTTCCAATGACATCCCATATTTCCGAGGACCTTCTGTTTTTTTTAAATTGTTTTGGTAAACAAGGGAGGCAAGGGCTAATATGTTCTTAGAAAATATACCGCCAGCTCACTAACCAGTGAACACTTAACACAACTTTCTAGCATCTCCTGAAAGCAGCAGAGAGTGAACAGACCCCTTCTAGTATATTCATCACTCCATTCAAACCTTTCCTGAACCAGAACAACCTCAGTCTAAATCTTTGTCAGCTGTGCAGCCCTGGGATTTCCAGCTTTAAGTTGAAATGTTATGTATCAGATTATAAACCAGGGTTTAGTAGGTAAGGCTCCTTCAAAGATATTGTTGATAAGGTGAATAGTATTGCACTCCACGTACTGATTCCGTTAATTGCCTACAATCCTATATGAAATGTTAAGAATAACAACTTTAACATATTTTGTTAACAGCATCAGAGGGGCTGCACGGTTATTGTATTTAATCATATATCATACATATAATAACTTGATGTTGTTGAGAATACTATTTTTGTTAATATTAAATGTGTTATATTTCCAAGTCATTTTGTGGCATTAGTTGTTCTGAAATACTTTACATATTGATTACATGGTGTGTAATGAAAGCTTTTGCATCAGTGTGGGACATTTGTGCAGCAGACAAAAACAAACACAGCACCCCCATTAGCTGTAGCAGATTTCTGTGGTTATGGTTCAACAAATAAAATCAGCAAGTAGTCATCACAGTCTGCAACAAGGAGTCAAGCAGGCCCCTTATCTATCCAGGAAAAAAAACGATTCAAACTGTCACAAGAAATTTTCTTGAATTTACTAATCTAAACAAAGAATTGCATACACAGACTATAGGTCTATAGTTAGTATTTATTAAAACACAACTTAAGTTACAGAATACTGATAATTTAAGATTCAAAAGATTAGATGTAATATGTAGATGAAGTATTATGCGCTACATCACAGTGGTGTGATAAAGTTGTAGGACAGAAACCAAGATCTACTGCTGTTACTTTGATGATTTGATAAACTCCTAAAGTGATTTCATGAATGAATTTCATAAATACTGCACAAAAAAACAAGTCTATCATCCGACCAAGCCAAGCTCAATAGATTTGAGATTGAACATTGGTCTGGGGAGTCTGCTCTGTATTTTCTCTGCACAAGAGGCGTGACCAACGGGCATAGTTCAAATGACTCTGTACGCAATTAGTCCTTCAACCAACCAGACCAACGATCCGGGTGATGTAGAAGCGACAGCGGCATCAACGGGTTGCTGCGCTCGGCTGTGGCCGCCGCTATGTTGAATGTAAACAAGAAGCTGCTTGGACGCTTCTCTATTGTCATTGTGTTAAACCCGCCATTAGCGTGCCAGGTAGATAAGCCAGTTTGTGATTGGTTCCCACAAAATTGTGAACTGAAGCAGGAGAATTAAAAGTGCAGGTTTCCAGACCGAGCTGCAGGGAGAAATCAAATCGCTGGCCGACTGGGTGGGGTTTACCGGGGTCTACAGAAAAGGGCAATTTGATTGACTGAATACTGCAATTTGGACAAATAACGATTAATCTAATTCACTAAAATGTGTGCCATTATCATGATGTCTTTCTTGAAACCACAGTTAAAAGAAGAGAGACGTTTCACTTAACTCTGTACTTTTATCCAAGTACATACAACACCCTCCAACACACAAAGCCTGCAGTTCACATCAGCACAAGGTTCTCTGGTGAACTGTTTGATGAGACACCGTGAGAAAAGATTTGGAGAAGCACCCACAATATATCAGCAGCACCAGGCTGAGGCCTTTCATTGGGGGGAAAAAATCCCTTAGTCAGCTGGGTCTAATGTGCAGGATACTTGACAGGTGCTTTATTGATCTGCCATCGCTACACAGCTTACCACAGGACAATCAGCTAGCAGTGACTCAGCGATCAATGTGTGTCCACCTTGTAGCTGTCCTGCATAAACCTGCTCTACAGTCTTCTTCTTCTGTGCCATGCCCCCCCGTTCACCAACACACTTATCCACTACTTGCTTTTTTTCACTGTTTGTTTATTTCGAAACAGGTCTCCTTAAACAGAGATCTCAGAGACTTTCTGTTTAAACAAGTTAGTTGCTGTAAATTAAGACAATTTTTGGTTCTAATTTTTAACTAAGATATTTTTTAACTATAAGAATTTTTAACTAAGATATTTTTGACCTTCTGAAGATACTTTTGGGTGAAAAAAACTATTTTTTGGCTTATCATTTTAGTTGCATTTCAAACAACACTAGCACATCTGAAATGTTTTTTCCTCCAGTATTTTAAACAGCATTAAAGGAGTGCTGCGTAGCCCCCCCGAGGTAAAAACACCCTGCAGGTGAGACGGCTCTCCTATCACTGTGGCAGGGTGTGAGGTTCTGCTACACAAGCACATCTTTGTCTGCTTGCAAATTCATCCAAACACATCTGAAAAAAAACAGAAAGACTCAATCATAGCTCTTTGACAAACTTTACCACTAATAATCAGGTATTCAGACCTGTCAGGAATATTCAGCTTTTGAATGATGTTCTCATCATGAATACTGACAGATTTAGTGCTAGTTTGTGAAAAAAGGAGTTGAATTGAATATATTAAGGATTTTGTCTGTTCGAAAGCCATCTAAAGCACTGTATGTGTGTGTGTGTGTGTGTGTTTGTGTGTGTGCGCACGTGTGTGTGCCCCACGCATCGCAGAAGGCTGACTGGTAAGAAGGGGCCTCTGCATGGGAGCAGCACAGGGTTTGGGATTTATTAATTACCCCATGACAGTGTGTTGTGGGAAGTAAACATCACCAGTGGGACACTGGTCCAAAGAGGTGTGATGGTCAAACAGTGGGGATTATGGAAAATCGTGGTCTGCTCATCGTGCTGCAGTAATCGTTTGCTGTAGGAGCGATCTGCTCTGTAACACTGTTATGGTGACACACCAACATCTTGATACATAACTGTATGAAACAATAAAGCCATAAACAATAAGTCAAAAACAATAGAACTATAGAAGAAAATTGTAATTTTGTTATTATGACAAGGCCCATTGGTAATATTACCACACAGAGCAGATTCAATGCAAGTGTGCAAATGTGATGGCTTTGTATAGAATTAGAGGTTGTAACACAACCTTTACACAATCACACACTTGCATGTATGTGTAGAAACAAACTGGTTTATGTTATCCAATGTAGCCCATCACATGATAGGTGAGAACGGGACTGGCTGCAGGGACTGCTTCCAAGAAGCAGTGGTTTTCTCAGTGACGATCACATGATGACAGGTCCTGCTGCTGCTGCACTCATAAATAATATTATCTGATCTCTGAAAAGTGTCATTGCAAAAATAGACACAGAAATGCATCTTTAGAATAAATGAGCTACTTGTATAAGTACAAATATACATAGGAGAGGTCCAGCTTCCTTAAAACAAGAAAAGAAATGTGTCAAATCTACTTCAGCGTTAATCCCAACACATTCTGGTGTCTTTACTTCTCTATGACAGTAAACTGAATATGAGTTGTGGACAAATCAAGACATTTGAGGATGTCTTCTTGGACACTGGGAAACACTGATTGACATTTTTGACAATGTTTTGACAATTTATAGACCAAATAACTAATCAATTAACTGCTAACTGTTAACAGTATCCGCTAACAGTGGTCTAACAGAGGAAGTGGACTTGTGGAGGGATATTACTGATGTGATATAAAGATCAACCTAGAAAGAGACATGCAACATAATGAGAGAGCTGTCAGGCTGATTACTGATGTTACTGTTTTCACTCCTCTCGCACAGCTTAAGAGCCTAACTGACGGGGCTAATGGCTGAATATTGTTCCTGCATTTTAGTAGAGTAGTACCCTACACCTGACAACTTGGTTAGGACTAACTCAGCAACCTCAGTGTGCGTCTGGGACAGAGTAAATATACAAAGTCGTTTTAATATTTCATTAACAATATTTCACGGTGGTCAAAACAGCATGGTAAAAATATGGTGACTGTAGAAACAAGAGATATCAGGCCCTATCTTGCACCCGGCGCAGTGCGGTGCAAAGCCCGACACAAGTATCTTTGCTATTTTAAGTCTGACGCAGTTGTTAATTTTCTGTCCAGCCCCCACTTCGTTTAAATACTAAATGCACCTACGCCCATTTTTGTGTGCTTGTCTTACAGGGAGGTGTGTTCAGGTGAATTCTTGGCGTATTGCTATCTTGAGGCAGCAGAAAGTGATCGTGCCATTGACCAACAAAAACCTGGTTTAAAGTCAATAGCGCAGCATATTGTTATTTAAACAACACAGTTAGTTAAATGCACCTAGGCCTGTGCACCGAGCCCACACACTATGCTTGTTACACACACACACACACACACACACACACACACACACACACACACACACACACACACACACACACACACACACACACACACACACACGTAAAAGATAAAAAATTAAAATATAACGCTGCAAAGCTGCCATCATAATAGCAATGCGCCAAGGTACAAACGCGTCTTTCTTTTAAAGAAAATGGGAGACGACACACTGATTGGTTTATGTTACGCCCAAAACACACCTATGAATGAATGAAGTAAAATCCTTTTAAACCATGCGCACGGACCCTTTTTTTCCGCTGTCAAACTAGCAAAAGTGGATTTGGACACGCTGTAAACGCACCTGTGCCAATGCGCTTCACGCTGTGCCCTTAGATTGTTAAAATAGGGTCCATCATGTGGATTGCAAAATCAATCAAGTTATTAACCAACTTAGATGATAGAGAGAAAAAGCTAATCTAACAAGATTTAAGTCCAAGAAATAGAGGCAACGGGGTGCACTCTAGAGAGTTTTTTTTCTACCTTCTAGGCAGTCAGTGGTTAGCATGCAATTCCAGACAACATGAGAATCAACTTTGAAATTTGAAACGTGCTTGAAACATGCAATCCATCATAATAATTGTCGGATCCGCTTTTGTTTTTTGTCAGAAACATGCTAGGGTTAGGGGCACCCTGGTGGCTCACCTGGTTGTGCATGCACCCCATGTACTAAGACTCAGTCCTTACCGCAGCGGTCGTGAGTTTGATTCCAACCTGCTGCCCCTTTCTGTGTGTCGTTCCCCCTCTCTCTCCCCTTTCCTGTCTTCAGTTGTTGTTTTAAAAATAAGGCCTAAATGCTCAAAAAATAATAATCTTAAAAAAAAAAAAACATGTTATGGTTGTGTGGTAATGCAGTGCAGACATTTCAAATCAATTTTGAATCACTGATAACTTTGGCTTTGTTGATCTTCCTACTGTACTGAAATGCTGAAACACACACACACACACACACACACACGCACACACACACACACTGTATGCAGGCTCAGACATGAGAAATCAATGTCTCTGGATGGCAGCAATGAACATTACTGTCTGTAGACCTCATGTAGAAAGCAGCTCCAAAATGTGACAAATCCATCCTCCGCCAGTTTCCCCCTTCACTTCAACACACCCACACCCTGAGCCAGAGCAATCCCCCACCACCATCCCTACCCCACCCCTGGGCCTCCTTCAGCCGGCTGCATGTCTCTGGAGGTCGCCTCTGACGTCAGCAGCTCGACTGGGCAGAGTGCCAGCCCTGTGGGCCCTTGATGGATGCGGTTGGTCTGAGAAACAGTCCGCTGTGTGTGAAGCGCACAGAACAGACTCAACTCGGCCCACTCGAACACATCTAATGACCCGTAAACACCCGACAGGCCCGTTCCCTCTCCCTTCTTTCTGTCTATCACACACACACACTGGCAATTAAAGGAGACATGTAAAGATGAGTGATTTGTACTGCAAATGGCCGGGATAACAACTACAATCCGCAGAGGCATACTCTGGTTATTTCTTGGTGTTTACGCAAAAAGGTTTTAGATTTTCAATGCAATAAAAGCAAACGACTGACGTGGCTGGAGCCTGTATTTGTGGTTGACTAGTCTGAAACTCATATGGGATTATGTGAGCTAAAACTTACAAACATTTAACCAAAAAAAAATATCACAGAAATTATAACTCTGCATCAATATCCTGGAATCTGCTGATCCAATCACTATGTGACAGTGATCTGGAGAGCTATAGCATGTGTTTGTGTGTGTATGTATGTGTGTGTGGGAGTGGGTATACCTGCAGGCCTGCTGCTGGTCTTCCTCTTCAGCCATCTGTCCAACGTCTCTGCGCTCACACTCTCCAACACAAAGTCGTCCAGCATCTGCGGGTGCAGCGAGAGGTAGGCCTTCACTTTCTCATCTGTCAAGCCTGAGGAGAACAGAAAAATGTCTTTTAGCCCTCGCCCTACACAGATTTATTTACGACTACAAAAGTATAGAAAACATAAAATAACACTGGGAGATGTTGCACAAAATCTTGGAAATGCTAGAAAAGTATGGAGGAGAGAAACATAGGACATAAGCAGATGGAAACATCGTCATATGACTCGCTGCCAAAGGCCCAAAGTGTTCCCGACAGTCACCCAGACAAATACACAAGCTAGAAACAGCCGAAGGTCATCTCTTTCTATTTGCTGTGAGGTAAGAGCGGCAGCAGCAGTGCCTATGTTCTAGCTAAAGCTGTCAAAAAGCCGGGCTAGCTCGCTTATGTTTACTGTAAAGCTGTGTCTCCAGGGATAGGAGCCCCCAACAGAGGCAGCAGGATAAAGGCGGACTCAATTGTGCTTAATAGGCAATTAGGTTCTTGAGAGCTCGCTAAGTGCTGCTGTTTACTGTCTTTGTTGTCAGGGAAAAAAGCCATTTGCCAGACCATCGTTGAGGGAAAGTTGTTTTTAATACACACCCTGGCGTCTGAGTGGCCGTCATGATGCACTAGAAAACCATCACGTTTCACTCATGCAAATGGTGTGTGTGTCTACGACAAAGACTTGTAGCTGTCAATGCATCATGAAACCGCATACTCAGCGCTGACATGAAATGCAACCGAAAGTTATAATTCCTGTAAGGGAGAAATCCTATGGCAATGCTAAATTTACATGTTATGGTGTGGCACACAGTAAACTTATTTGTTATCAGATAAGAGTTGAAAGCAGGCTGTTGTATTCAGAAAGCCCTGATAAAACCAAATGCAGGAGTTAGAAGCACCACCTTCAGCTGCATGTAACTTGTTTGTCTATACAAAGCTTTAAAAACTTGCATTTTACTTTAAATTTCATTTTGGAATCAAAGTGCTCCCGACTCCAGTAAACAGTCTGAGCAGCTACCTACAACCTTTGATCTATTCCCTCAGAACAAATAATTTCATCTTCAGTTACGATGGATCATCTTCTCAGTGTGTGAGTGAGTGGGTGTGTAGGTCGAGCAAGCTTATGGTTGCAGGCAAATAAGGCAAACAGAGGTTGGGGTACTTTTTTTTTGAGAGGGGGGGGGGGGGGGCTGCGGTCTGACACAGTCCAGACACGAGACACAGATATTCAGGAGCGGAACGCCTCACGAGACTCCTGGCCAGCTCTGACGCACATCGACAGAATACGGCTTAATAAATCAGAGAAAGTTAAGGGGGGGGTGGATGGAGCTGCAGGGGACAGAAAGATACACAGACAGGAGTAAAATGGGAGCACTGCAAAATACCCTTACGACTTTGTCCTATTTGAAACACAAAGAAGGCACTGTGATTTGTGACACTAAAATGAAAAAAACAAAGAGGCTTTTTCAATTGATGAATACAGGTTTTGTGTCGAAAAATATTTAGCTATCATATGTGTGCATGTGAACAAAAATAGTCAAATGTCCTATTTCCATTGGGCAAAAACAAACTGCCGTGCTAAGAATTTTACAGTCGGCATATAAAGGTTGCTAAAATGGTGTTCTGGGTACATCTCCGTGCTTAAAATGACTAGCCAACAACTGGTAAATGTGGAATAAAAGGGGAGTTTGTAAAACCTTATTGTCAAAAAAAGAGCAAACCATATGGCTCTCTCAAACAGCCACTGTTTATTTCTGACCCTAACTCAACCCGTAACTTTGGCTTGGGCTGATGGACATCTAAAAACTACAATGTGGAATCAAAGTATTTTTTTTTTTTTTACTAACATAAGAGTAGGGACCACAATATATCTGGCATCTAATCAGTATTAGGCCAATAACTGCTTAAAGGATAAGGCTGACCAGTTTCCAATGTTGGGTTATTGCCAACAAATGACATAAAATTACAAAAACCAAGTGTTAGATAGCCTCCCCATACTTTCCGACTTCTCCCAAAACTTCTGCAACCCTCCAAGCCCATTTGTTCTTATAAGACACATCTCAAAACAGGTTACAAATATGCTTTCATAAAAAGGCTAAATAATTTCCAAAAATCATAGTTTTTATAAAAAATTATTCAAACGAGTACATTTTTAAATAAAATTTTTGGGATTTATTTTTATCTGTGGATTAATATATATACATATTTGGTGCTCTAATTATTATTTCAGGCAACAAGACGGTTGGTTGGTTTTGGTCTTTTCATTGTATTTTTTGACAATATAAAAATATAGACCAGACATATTCTATTACATATGTTATGATTTAATGTAATACAGTATCATGATGCATTAACGGAAGGTAGTACATGACAGGAAAGCCTTTAGGTGTTGACCTCCTCTCAAGCAAATGTTAAATCTATTTTCACCAATTTCTTGAAATTATTTAAACAGTTCTTTAGGTGAGTGCAGACAGTTTAAAACAGTGTTATATTCACATAAATTGGGCCAGATTGTAAAAAAGCAGCGTCTGCATCTGCTCATAGCATCACAGACTCATTAAATATGTTTCTATTCAATTCAATTATATTTATAGTATCAAATCATAACAACAGTTATCTCAAGACACTTTACAGAGGAAGTAGGGCTAGACCGCACTTTATAACTTACAAAGACCCAACAATTCCAGTAATTCCCCCAGGAGCAAGCATTTAGCGCAATAGTGGCAAGTAAAAAATCCCTTTTTATCTGTAGAAGAAGAAAGCACTGGTTATGTCAAAGTCAAAAAAATTACTGGTTTGACGCAACAGCCACTATATTTTAGCATTATGGTGATTGATGGCATATTTTTTCTAAACATTCCTGCTACTTTCTGACGACCTTACAGACTTTCCTTCTGAAGTCTTTCGAGCCACAGCTCAACCTAATGTGACCGCAGTGACACTCAGAGCTGTGGGATATACGTCAGTGTCCTGGGCCTGTGACTACGACAGCTAATCAAAAGGTGCAGCTTTGCAGATTTGTCCCACATGCTGTGGTCCAAGCTAGTTAACCCCACTGGAACCACATGTGCTCACTCAATCAGAAGAAAAAGACTGTAGAAGCAAACGCTTGGTCACTGGTTTGACCAGTCTGTTGTTTTTTTGTTGTTTTTTTACCTCAGTCGAAGACAATGGCGTCAGTGAGATAAGCTAACACAATGTCTGGCCCGCCGAACATACACAAATCAAAATAAGTCCAAATTCTCATTATCTAAAATTTGTTTTTTAGATGTGCCACATTTTAACTTTTTACCAGAGCAGTTGGGTCTTGCTATGTTAACAATATGAAATTGTCTGTACAGTATAATACAGGCTGTGCAAAGACTGCGGCAAAGGATATTTTCTATTTAATTAAAATGACTATGCTCAAACAGTGGTGGAATAACTATTCAGATCCTGTAAATGACTAAATAAGTATCAGTACATTAATTTAAAAATGTAAGTTATTTAAATGACAAAATCCGAGACACTACATTTGTAAGAAATCACAAGCCAAAAAGGTTTAGAACCATTGGTTTAGGATTGTATTTTATTGTGTTGTTTTTATATACAATCTTCTTTTGCTGTACGATAAATGTAGTGGAGTAAAAAGTACAATATATCTCTCTGAAATGTAGTGGAGTAGAAGTATAGCATGAAATAGAAATACTCATGTAAAGCAGAAGTACCTTAAACTTGTTCTTACTGCACAGTTGGCAGAGGCTGTGGTGCCTGACTCAGACTTGGGCTTCCTGTGTAAAAACTGAAGTCTGAGTTCATGTTCAGTGAGGTATGGTTGCATAACACTTATCTTGACTACAGCACACCACACCCTGGGACTGGGAAAGGGAAGGCCTAACCATCAGAATTGAAATCTGATGTTGAGTCTGTTGTGGATATCATATATGAGTCACGAGTCATAATAAGACACTTTGCAGATTATCCTTTATCAATGACACACAAGAGGAAAACCCTCCAAGTACTGTTTTTCTGATGCTACATGTCTTTATAGGAAGCTCCTTCATAGAATAGAAAAAGAGAAGAGGCCTCATTTCTCTGTCTGTATCCACAAGTTTTACAATTTACATTTTGTTTGATTTAAGCCTCCACAACGTATCTCTGTCACTGTTTTACTGATCAACTCCCTCCTTTACTTCTTTTTAACTTAATTCTATTTTAAAATGTGAATTTCTCACTGCAAGTGTCTTTGCTCATCATGACACGCCGACTTTCGTGTTATCTGGGTGCATTTTGAGCTATCCGCGTGTATGTCTAGGCTGTATATAGCGGGCATACACATACACGCCACTTGGTGTGTTATCGCCACTTGTCGTGATATCGCGAGAAGAACGTGTTATCGTGAGAAGAACATGTTATTGCGAGAAGAACGTGTTTTTGCGAGAAGATAGAACATGTTATCACGAGAAGAACGTGTTATCGCGAGAAGAAAGCTACGGTTGGGTTTAGGAAAAGAAGAACGGGGTTGGCTTCAGTAAAAGAAGAAAGCAAGTTCAGCAACATGACACGCGGGACACAATCCTGTCTCCTGGGTGAAAGTCCTGTGATTTACCCATGCCGACCAACCTCCCATTGCGGATTTTTGGCTTGTCGTACTACTCACTACGGCATGAATTCACACACCATTGCAAGGTAATGTAACTCAATGGAGGCCAAATGGTGTAGATAGACACGCTAAAAAGCGTGTATGCGTCTTGACAAAACTCCAATAATGGCATACAAATTGGTGTGTCATACATATGCCATTTCATGAGATCAGTCTGCTTTGCTGATGTTTTGTAAATCCCAAGATGATTTCACTGTTATTTAGTAAGGGTGTGAATCTTCACTGGTCTCACAATTCGATAACGATTATCCTGTCAACGTTTCCGAGTCGATTCGATATACCGATGCATTACCTGCTCAATATATTATTGTATATTGCTACATGTGGTTTTCATTAAGAAATTCAAAGGACCAAAAGCATAAAAAGCAGTGACCGGAAAATCAGCAAGTAACAACAGTAGACAATACTCGATTATGGTCTGTCGCTGCATCTATGCACAACCCTCTAGATAATTTTCAACCCCCTCATTATTTAGGCAAAAGGATGATTTTTTATCATCAATTAATCCATTCAATTATTTATTTGATTCATTGAAAATAATCGTTCAGTGTATAAAATGGCAGAAAATAGTGGACAATTTAAAATCTCCAGTGATTGAACTTCTCACCTTGTGGCAGTGATGCATAGGTGTACAACACCGTGACATCAGTGTTGGGTATGGTTACTTGTGCAACATTTCTGAACACGCCCATCAGTGATGCCTGTGGCACGTTCAATCTCAAAACGGTGTGCATTGTTTTGCTAGAGTGTCCAGATTGAACGACATGTTTCCTCAGAACGGTGTGAAACGGTGCGCAACAGACTTTGAGGTTTATTTTCTCTTGTTTGGTGGGTGTGTCTTTTGTTTTGTGGCTGTGTCACAGGAGACAGCCAATCAAGTAAGACGTGTATGTAAACTCATCGTAATAAAAAGGCAGAGCTCTTGCGCACGCACCACTGCTTCAGTTTAAATAAACGTGTTGTGACGTTGCACAATTACAATTGTACATCCTAAACAGTTACGGTAATGAATGATCAAAATTGTATTCTACTGTCAGACAAAAGTCTTTCCCAACAAGGTCCATCAATAAAATGGGTAGTTTGAGAAACCTGATCTCACAGAATTCCGTGAAGTGAACACGGTCCCTCAACTCAAAATCTGTGGCAGTTTCACAGAATCGCAAAAAAAATCCTGTTAAGGGTCCACAGAAGACTTCCGTGAAATCAACACGGATTGCCAAAAAGAATGCTTTTCTTAAAAAGAATTCTGTAAAATAAACACAGCCACCTAAGTTAACGAGAAGGTTGTGGGTGGGCTTCCCGTTCCGTGACACGCAAGAAGAACGGTATGGATGGGTTTAGGAAAAGTAGAAAGCGACTTTAGGAAACATTACACGCAGGACATGATCCCTGGTCTTCCGGGTGAAAGTCCTGTGTTTGACCCATCCACCACCCCAGCCAACGTCCTTACGCAGACTTTCAGCCTTGCATACTACTCACCACCATAGTTGCTCCTAATGCTAAGTCATCTTCTCATTGACTTTACATTGGCATTGTTTTCCATGGTGGCCACATGGATTTTTCACACATTCTGCCACCAGGTCATGCGATGTTAACAGTTTGTGATCATTTCACTGAATTCTGTGAGACCAGGCTGGTTTGAGGTGTAAATTAGTGAACTTTAAGGTCAGAAATTATTTGGTAGGTGAAGGTTTTTGGCTGCAATAGACATCACACTCCTTTGATTTGAAGGGTTCTCAGCTAAGAGAAAGTGAAAGAGGCATCAGTTGAGAATGACGTGTGACTTTCTGTGACCTGAGTTGTTATTCGGGTTACCAGGATTTAATGCGGAAAAGGGTTATACATGGATTAATTTGCAGGATTTGTTTTATTTTTGTTTTGCTAATATACTGCAAATATTAGACAAAAGTACAATGTGAGGTTGCGAATTCCTGGAGGGGTTGCCAAAGGAAAGTATTGCTTCAATTGAAACAATAAACTCACATATGCAGATAAAAGGGTTTAAGAGCTGCTAAAAACAACAGCCAGCTCCACCCTATCTCCATCACTCATCTCTATTTCCTATAAAGCAGCCAGCCATCTGTGTGCCAGTGCCTGAACAGAAGTGAACGTGTGTCTTCAGAGCTCCTTTCAAACGATGCCGGGCGGCAATGTCAACAGCAGAGGCCAACCCCGGCGGTGCTGATGTTTAGTGAGCAAGATGTTCCTCCTCTGCAACACATAGATGAAAAATGCACATGAGAGAAAAAGGGAAAAGACCACTTCTCTTGAAGCGCACTCCTTCTGGCAGAGAGTCAAGGGCAAGCTGCCAAGGTACTACTTTTCACTTTCCTGACATGAGGCTGAGGCAGGAAAGGAGAGGGAAGGGGAGGGGAGGAGGGGGGTGCGTGCGTCAGCAGGTCCGCCTGGGACTCCCTTGCCAGGAGGTGGGAAGAGCATGTGGTTCTTATCTTATCTCTGGGAAGGCTGGAGCACAGCGTCCAACACTGACATTCAGTGAGCGGCAATGAGGAAAAAACTGAAGATGAAAACGCTTCGCCTCCTCTCCCACTGTTCATCTCATTTATTTATTGAGCTTGTGGCGGTGAACCTGGGTGTGTGTGTAAATATCATAGACTGTCTGGTAAAAATGCAGGTGAACATACACACACCCCACATTCCACAGCAGCCAAGGGTGAGGTGACCAATGTGGCTAAATCAATGGGCAGTCAGTGAAAAGGTGTCAAATTAAGAAAACGCTGTTTCACCCTGGACTTTTACTGCAGTCCGATCACTTCCTGAGACACGCCCCCATATGGTAAAAACAAACACCACTGCACAAACATGCAAGCTCACACCTAACGAGAGAGAGAGAGAGAGAGAGAGAGAGAGAGAGAGAGAGAGAGAGAGAGGGGAGATTTCCATGGAAATGTAATTTGCATTATTTCCCCTTCAATGGTCCAGGTCGTTAGATGTAAAGGTAAGTAATAAATGGCAAACTGAGTTGCAGATAAATTCACAGTGCAATCGCGTGGTCACCTGCAAGCAGCAACACTCTTAATGCACCTGAAGAAACAGAGCAGGTCGACTTTCACATTCAACTCAAGTTCTAAACTGAAAACTTTCTTGTGGAAGAAAGACAGCCAGGGGTGGTGGATCACACAGCCTACAACTGTGAGCCTTAACCCTCCTGTTGTCTTCGGGTTAAATTTGACCCCATTAAAAAACGTATCTGAAATTTTTTTTTTTAACCAAATTACCACAAAAAAATGGATTGGAATCCATACAACGCTCTTTGCAAATAAAATTGATCACTTTCATTCCTGACGAAACTCATCTGTGCGTTCCTCTGATCTTAACTATTAATCAAAATAATTAATAATTTCTGCTTTCTTAACTCAAATATTAGGTATAATTCTATATCCATGAAAGTTATTGACCATGAATTCCAAAAAATAGTGTAAAACTAGTGGTAGTAAGGTGGTGTTAGTAAAAACTAAAAAAAAAACTCTGAAAAAAGGGACAAAAATCTCAAATCTTAGTCCGTTTTTGACCAGGCAGGACAACACGAGGGTTAAAGCTGGCTTTCTGCCTTGGAGTTAACATCTCTGGTTTGATGCAGCGGTGTGTGTCCCCCCCCCCCCCACCCAGAGCAACATCAGTGATCAGGGGTCATGTTCCCCGCTACACATCTGGACTGATGCTGAAATCTGCAGCCGCTCTGCAGAGAGGCCAATGGGGACCCGGTAATGAGAACCACAGATTTGTGTGTCTTCTCCAGCGGTTGTTCTTTTATGAGCCTTGACACGAGGACAAGTTGTAAAGAAATCTACATGCATGTGGCCTTTTCCCATCCCCTCAGATACCAACCAACAACAAGCTGACGAGAGGTCAACGGACGCCTTGAGGAGAATGTCATCTGTTTCGTCGCTTAGATTGTGCACTGTGCCCTGGCACTGACCCAGTCCTGCACAAATCTTGATTACAAAAAAAGGAGTTCAAACTTTATAACAAGCTAATTTTCTTTGACTTGAATTTTCCTGAAAGTTTAAATAAACACTGAAGACAAATTACAGAGAGACACCATTTGGCAGCCCAGTCTGTAATTATTTAGGCATTCAAATTCCAATCAAATTTAAATTTTCATATCATATCAAGCACTATTTATGTATTTATATATTCAGTGACTGTGCTAAGAGTAGTCCTCATTGTGAGAGAGAAGGCATGCAGTGGGGCCGGAAATGTCCAGCATGAGCACTTCCTGCCTGACAATGCAGCCTTCTTCGCTGAGTAAAGCAATTCGTTGACAAAAAATTGAGAGATAACATTAGAGCTGACCCAGACTGACCTCCGAAACTGGCCACATCTATCAACAAACAATTCACAAAAACATGCACACACACACACACAAACACACACAATATAAATATATATATAAAGAGAGAGAGAGAGAGACCTTTCTACATATATGTCTAATATTCGTAGAAAGGTGTCTATATAAACGAGAGAAAACATAAACCCTATATATTAATGTATTCATGTATTTAAGAAAAGCCTAGGATAAAGAATAATTAAATTATCTCCTGATCCCCAACAGGGAAACATGCCATGAGAAGGCAAACAGTGTGTCAGACTAATCCTACATTTAACCTACATTAATTGACAGCTGTACAGTATAACCTTACAGCATACAACATGTGTATGATACTCAAACATAATGACATTTGTAGCAAAAGTGGAAGCAGGCAGTAAATGATGAACTTGTATAATAGTGAATATTCAACCAGCCGCAGCAACTTGCATCTACTGATGTTTTCTAAATTCAAAAAGAATGGAAGCTTTGTGAAAATCTCAAATTATTGTCTTTTTTTGGTCAGTATGGGGGCAGGATACCTACATACTGTACCTCAATAATACATTCCACGACTGCAGTTTACTGCTGTGTGTGTATTTTGGCATCACTAAGTATTCAAGATCCCAGACTGCTAACTTGTTATTACAGGGTTGCCACTAAAGGTCACTTGAGGTGCCATTTAAAACTGGATGCACTGACGGAGTTATTTGTGTGGCGAAAACAGTGTAAATTACAATCACAGAAATTATTAATTAAAATAATTCCTAAAGTCAAAGTCCCCACAGGTCAGGTCAGGTTACTTTATTGGTACCCGTGGGTAAACTAGGTTTACAGTCTAAGAGGCAGGACATCCTTAAAACACAGCAGTAGTACAAGAATAAAGTACAGACAAATATGCAACACAGGCATGCTAAGGAAATATAAATATATTATAGATGAATATTAACTGAAAATTACAAATATATATATTAACTAACATATATTTAATACATTATTTCAATAAAAAATATTTTAAATTGTGGAGGATACCTGAAAATGATACAATATAGGCCTATAATAAAAAATAAGCAAATAGGTCTAAGCTGTGAAAGCCATAATACATCTTAGTAGGGCACTAAACAATTTATCACAGCTATGAAATAAGAATATAAATATTATGAGTGTTATATGAATAGCTTGCAATATGAAAACAATATTTGCTAGTATATGCCAATTATAATAATAAACTAATTTCTATAGGAATATTAACCCGGAACTCACATTTCTACAGGAATATGTTTACATTATATTTTTCTTAAGGAGTAAACTGTATTTATATTTTCTACTCACACACCGGCCAAGCTGCAGACTTTGCTTCGCGTTCTAAGGCATGTCTGCAGCACTGCTGACTGCCCCCTCTATGAGAGACCGGGCCAGATCATATCCAACATGGGAATCATAAACCCGCTCTGTATTTTATTAAAAAGGACTTTACAGACAGGTTACATTTTCCGAATTGCAGTCCTGTCTGTTCCCCCTTCAATGAAGTCCCTACCAATCTAGATCAGCAATCAATCTGTCATTCATAAAGTTGGGTAGACACATGGGAAAATAACGTACGCCTGCAGGACCAAAACATGTCAGTATTTTCGCAATTTACTGCCGTGTTACTGAAATTGAAAGCTTGTTATATTTTTGCAAAAATTTCAGTTTGATTTTTGTTTCACACTTTAACACTGTAAGTGAAAAATACATACTTGCACCCAGGAAACAGTCCGTTAACCTTCTGAAACAGCTTGTTGAAGACGGGCCATCTTCCATGTCGGATTGTGAGCGCCAAAGGAGAGAAGAGCCACGGAGAGAAGTGCGCCTCTGCAGCTGCAACTTGGTGCGTCTCGGCAAAAAAAAACAAAACTATTCCAGTACGAGTTGAGGTGATGGTCCTCAATGCTTCAGGCTGTGCACGGTTTAGGAAGGGCAAGAAGAGCAGTGTGCTTCCCCCCCCCCTCCACCAGCGCTATGACCCAGCACCGCTGGCCGAGGTGTAGCTACAGTCGGCCCGCCTCCTCGGCGTGGTGGCTCCGCTGTGGATGTGCAGCAGCAGACTGGGCAGCGGAGACGGCGACGCACAGACACAGAGAGACGGAACACGCACACACACACACGCACGCACGCATGCGCGCACGCACGCACGCACGCGCGCACACACACACACACACACACACACACACACGGGGAGAGAGTTCTCTTAATACATCATGGGAGAGAGGGAAAGACAGAAGCGCGCCAACGTCAAGTCAGCCACAACAATAGCACAATTTCCGATCTAATATTCAAAATAAAAGCCAAACCGCTGCATGTAAGGAAATTAAACACACTGATAAATTGACTTACGCTTAAACAAATGCACAGCTTTGATGCAATGGCCTTTATGCACATTCCTGTGATATTACTGCAATGACACCAAATATCACACACCAGCGCTTGATGATGTGTCATCTAAAAAATGTATATAAGTTGTGTTTGTTTCTACAACCCAATACATTTCAATTTGAAGGGCAATCGTCCTTTGTTCCGGTGTTTTTGCGCATTTGACGCGTCTGGTAAGCGCACTCTTGACGCTGCTGAACTGCTGTTCCTGTTCATGAATTTCGCTGCGTAAAAGGGGCCGAGCCAAATGCCCAGCGGTCTCCTGAGACACGATGCTGTTTCTTGATCCGCGGTTCAGTGGTCAAGGAGACGGCGACAACCTCCAAATTTGTAACGGCATGGCAGGAAAAATTAATGGAGCGTCGACTTTCACATAAAATGACTGAAAAGGTCCAGCGGTGGCATCTTGCTGTGCTTCCTTTCAGGTGCTAACCCTGACCCCTGACCTCCTCAGCAGTGAGAGAGAGGGTACAATGAGTTAGATTAGGTAGCCTACTACCAAACCAAACGTTATAATTTGCTTGTGTCTAGATAAATGATCTGTCTGGTAAAAAGAAATGTCAAACATTGGAACACATTCTTTATTATGGTGCAGCATAATAAAAGCATATTTAATGTACAGAAAAGACAAAGAATGTGTGTATGTGTGAGAGACATTCCTAAAGACTAGACTCTAAACATTAATCATACCCAGATTTAATGTGTCTTATTTATCTCAAGATTTTACACAAGGTCCTTTTGTCTGAAGTAAATACGATTTGTTTTTCTGCCTTTTTTCGGGACTACTGTTGATGTTTCAGCTCCTGAATTTCACCAGGCAGACATTTACATAAATTATAATTGTAAATATCGCCTGGAATTAGCACAATAAAATAAATCAATGTAGTCCATTCCTTGAGCAAAAGCCTAATTCTGCAAATTACTGCAAAATCTGCACATCTGCAATGCAACTAAACTATTTAGACTTTAGAAAGAGTTATAATCCTTACTAATAATATCCAATCCCATAACGATGATGATAAAAAATAACCTAATTAACCTCAAATTCAGGTCAACCAGATGAACATTTTACTTTCTGCGCTGCCCGGAGAAGACAATTTGGAGACAAAAACAATGGAAGCTGAATACACAGATTCACAATACTGAACAATCATTTGGTTTCTACAAGGTTAAGATTAAAAAAATGTCACAGTTAAGAATTTAATTACCCCAAAGCAAGTATTCTTTCTCTTATTCTTGTTATTTTCACATTCAAGTGTCAGTCAGAGCATTTCCTGTATCAGTTTGAGCTGTTGCTGACGTCTTTAAGGCTATAGTTCCTGTTAACTGTAAAGCTAGCCAAGGAATGCATCAACACTGATGTTTATATTTCCGCCAATACTAATACTAATGTAGAAGAGAGACTCATAATAAATGTAAAAGTCATTGTAGAGCAAAACAATCCTGACGCAGCACTAAATTTATGGCATAAATTGCAGAACTACACTATTATACAGCACGCATAAGGATCTTCGATCAGATTAAATATACAGAATGTCAACAATATCAACTTGCATGTAAATGATTCCTGTTTAAATCTGTTGTTCTCTCTGTGTGAGTAGTTTAAATGAGTATCCAGCATCAAGTTCCAAATGAAGTGAGCTCCCTATCTCTGCAACCTTTGTAGATGTGTGCTTGTGTTATCAGTGCTCACAGTGCACCTCAACAGCTCTGAGTCTGGCAACGTGATACAGCATACAGTGTTCCAGACTCCCTCACGGCCGCAGCATTACATACTGATCATATCGGGAGGGAGAGAGAGAGAGAGAGAGGTGTAGGAACTGTGGCGGGTTGCCTAAGCACTCATGCTATCAATCACTGGCATTCCTACACTCTCGAGCAGCTGGTCCATTCAGAGGTCACGTATAACAATATAATATGGATTCTCTATGACACACTCAGTCACTTTTCCCTCTATATTCAGCCACAACGAGAAAAGCCCTTAAATGAGAAATGCATCTTACAGTGAAATATGTGTGATGCTGTCTTTGGATACAAAGTGTAATAGTATTGCTGTGTGATTGTAATAAAACATCTGTTCATTTGAAATACTAATCTAATAATATTTTCTAATAAGCAGGAATTCGGTCGGTCGAATAGCAGTGATTCAAAAGTGAAAGCCAAATTAATTCAGCTATTTAGGTGAAACAACTAACATGCAACACATTTTTAGCCTTTTTTGAGGATAGATAGATATCCTTTAGATATTAGAAGTTGGAGAAGCTCAAAGAGATCTTTTCACCTGTGTGCGTCCTCTCTGTACTTCAAGCAGCTTATGCACGGAAATTTAGATAGAAAACAAATGCTTTTAAACGTTGACAGCAAAGTGCACGACTGGAAGTTTATGAGCTTATGTAAGACGGTTATGAGTGAACAACTTATAGGGAAATGCAGTAGATTACAAAGGCTGCGACAACTATGTCTGTGACCCACCAGTGAACCCTTCTAATCCACAGCTCTTTGAAGTGGCTTTAAAGTTTGAATAATTATCACATAACAGGAAGTCAGCTAACCAGCTTAACCTGTCCAATCAAACCGATATTTCAACTGTGTTTAGATTAGTCCACTTTTTATAAAATATAAAAATAAAATGTATTAAAGTAATGGTTTTATCTAGTTTGGGTGTAATTATATATGAGACACAGTAGTCATATCTATAACAACACATAAGCAACAGAATGATCCCGGCGAATCTTGAGCTTTCACATGTTTCCTGTACTATTTTAAGAACACAAACACATTGTTGGTTGCTAGGGAGCCGTCTGGCATCTCTGGCGAGCAGGTAAAGAACTAGTTTATGAACTCGCTTTGAACCTGACATTTTAAGATTTTGATCAATACATTTCCAATTACTTTTAAATTTAAAATTGTGGTAGTAATGTAGTCACAGGAAATTCCTTCCACTTTCTCTGTTTTGGAATTTTAAATTCTGTGAATTTATGAGGACTATTGTTGACTGCATCGAAGATCTCTGCATGGTAAATTGAGACAGATAGCTATACTATCTGTCCAATTTTGCAGTGGCTCTTTGCAGAGCTAAGCGCGACCTGTGACAATTCTGATTGGTTTAACAATAAACCAGAGCACGTTTTCCTCCCATCCCTGAATGCTATGTGGAGTACCCAGACCCTCCTTCGGCACGCTTTGGAGGACGGTCTGGCAAAGCGAGACTACATTATTATTAATGCATTAATGTGCAAGTAGCATTTTGACGTTGTAGTTGCTTGAGTTGGGGCCAATTTTTCAACTATTTTATAAAGGGCTGCAACTAATGTTTATTTTCAATAAAGATGAATTTGCTAATTTTCTCGATGAGAGCGCAACGTTTTCTCTAACCCAGACGTATCTCTAACAGTGCATTATATTTTAAAGGCTCATCCTATTTTGTATGTAAAACCATAAATTGTAATGTAACTAATAGCTGTCAAATAGTTGGAGTACAAAGTACAACATTTACCTCTGAAGTGTAGTCTAGTAAAAGAATAATGTAGAATTGAGAATACTCAGGTGAAGTACCTTCAATTTGTATAATACTTGAGTAATGTACTTTGTTACAGTCCACCACTGGTCCCTGTTGATTTTTTTGCATGAGGATAATGTAAAAATATATATATTTGCAGAAGAGGATAGATCATAGGCAGACAGATCGGGCAACAGATTTTGTGGCTAAATCTGCATTACAGTATCTTTTTATTTATTTGAATACAGTTGGAAACAACGAAGCACCACAGACCCAAGAAAACCTCAAAATGTCCGCCAGGTCTCTTTCTGGCTTGATCTGTATCATTTTGGACAGGCAGTGCGAGTGCGCACTCTTTTCTCTGTCAACATTATTCTGCCACCAAATCTCATATCCATCGGTGACTGGATAGGATGTTACACAGAAATGTATGGAAACGTGTCTTAATGTGTGTGTCACATGCAGAAGGTTTCTACTGTGGCTGTTGGGGAAAGATCAGCTTTACTATCGTCCGCTGGGGGATCAACAGCTGACTGAAGAGTGAAGTGGTCGGCAGCCATTCTTAACTGTTCTCTCCTTTCTGCTGTTTTTAGCAAACATCCTCCTGATGACTACACCCTCTGTCTCCCAACATAAGAGCTGTACATCTTCAGACGTGTGTGCACACACACAGCCGTACCCCCTACCCCCACATTACAAACCTCATCCACTTATGCACATTTCTGATTCAAGGCACTGTGCAAGCTTTTTGCACTCTGCACACACACACACACACACACACACACACACACACACACACACACACACACACACACACACACGCGCGCCCCAGATGTAAGTGAAACATTTACAGATCACATGCAAGCCCACGCAAACATGAACATAGTTATATCCGCGCACACACATTACATGCAGCAGACACACACCACAGAGACTTCCAGTCCCCTCCCCCCAACTGAATAGTCTGTTCTGACAATCCACAGGACAGCCGGAGCATTGACGTCAGAGGCAGGCCCATGAAAATACAGGGTCCCTGGGGGGCTGAGGGAGTTATGCACATCTTCACAGCTTTGCTCACAACTAGTTCGACAACCAATGAGCATATAACTGCCTTTGTTTACTCTTATTTGTCGGAAAATGCAATAACAAAAAAAGACTTTCACATTTACACAAAGCCTGGCATGCACAAATTTGCATGCGACTGCAATGCGGATCATCTGAAACGTGACGTCAATGCACGTCATTGCACTGTGATCCATTAGGACAAATGTGAGATAGGTGCATAATTTAGGTTAATGGAAACACAAATCACAGCACATCATTGCCTGCTCTCTGTGGTCTTAATAATTGTCATTTTAAATCACTGCTGCCAGATTGTAGTATATTATACCAACCCAGAGCAAAGTTGCTCGCTCAGACGTCCTCACAGGTCTTAGGAGTGAAGATGACATCTTTGTTTACCGCTTAATGTTCTGAACCTCTTTTTTTTTTTTTTTTCGTCTTCTGAGACATCATTAGAACATCAGAGCCATTAATCTCATTGTTCTCTCTCATTTTCCTCCTGTCAACATATCTTAGATTGTCTATGGCACATTATGTAAAATAGTTCCTAGTTTGTTTGTTTATGACCACATTCAGTATGTGTTGCTGTTGTCTTAGCTGTGTTCTTGTAAGAAGAAATGATCCTACACAAATAAATAAAAAAACACTGCATCTTAATTGGTCTGTATGGGTAGAAATCCCTTTATTGTAGATTGAGGCAATGTTAAAGACACAGTAGAGGATCACTACATGGAAGAATTATTAATTATTAATTATTAATAGCATGTTAAGATGTGTTTAGATATTACGAAAGCAAGATGAAACATAGCAGTGTATAATAATACATATAAACATTGTTATATTTTTCATATAATAAATAAAAGTACACAAATGTCAACATTTTTAACCTATTGAACATAATAGATTTTATTTTGGGAATTTTATTCTAAAATTAATAACTTTTTTACATGAGATAATCCACACCTAACCAATTGAATTAGATTTCAAATAACCAGCATGGTTATTGAATTGCTGTGACATGAATATTTATAATATCTAACTATAATAGTCCACAAACATAAATACCAAACATGCAGTGCAATGGTAATGTATTGTAACTCCAGATTCTATGAGTGTAGGCGTGGCCCTCTAAGAGTTGTCGCTATTGGATTAACCCCTTGGTGCATGACCAGCCGTTACTGTTGCGCGACCATAGAACCGCTCCCAACATCAGCATTTTTCTTAAGCCAACATTGGTGAAGCAGGTGGCCTGAATCTTAGAGGGCTATGCCTATACTCATAGAATCTGGAGTTATAATACATAACTATCATTCTATTTTGTATAGGCTTCGCCCTCTAAGAGCTGTCACTATTGGGTCAAGGGCGAAAATGATGTAGTCAATGCCACCGGCGACCCAAGTCCACATACAGAACATAGACTAATTGCTCTTCCTATTCACACGGAACCAGTTTAATGTATCAAATAATATATTATTTTGATGAAACCCTGTCATGATTATGCATTGGCCTAATACTGATTTTAGGGCCCATATCTAATCATAATCCTCGTCCAGGAGGGATGGAGACAGCAGCAAAAACACATCAACAACGCCTCATTTGCCGTCGATTGTGGATAGGTCCAAGTGAGTCATGGAGGACTCGGACATATTGCGCGGATAAAAGCGGATGAATGGGCACAGGGATGCCCAGGAGGCCGCTGCGCAGATGTCAGCCACCGCCATGAACCTAAAAAGGGAGAGACAAAAGGAGTCTGTGGGCTCACAGTAGGAGGCTCCTGGCTATCTCTAACAGCCGAGCTGAGCGCACGCCCCTGACGGTTTACGTAAGCAGCTCCTGTGACGTTGTATAACCGCACGATGACATGTGTCCTTGCTACCAATTGGGCGAAGTTCTTTCAGCACTGTGGACAGCTCCAGGCAGTTTATGCAGAGGATAGAAGAAACTGGCCATCTCTCTCCCACCACCTGTGATTCGCACTTGCCTCCCCAGCTGGTGAGGCGTCTGTGTACACTGTCACGTGTGACGTCACTCTGCCCAGGGGAACCCCGGATGACAGGGTCCGGAAGTTTCCCCAATATGCCAGGTCCGACTGCGGTTAAGGAGGGATGGTCAGCATCCACCGTTTGTGGCGTATAGGGTCAGGTATTCGACAGAACCATATCAGAATCTTTCCCATGTGGAGGAGATTAAGGGTAACCACCACGTGACTCACAGACATCATGCCTAGGAGATGCATCACAGACAGGCGTGATGCGTGACAGCAGAGAGCTCAGTGTGTCCAGCCTTGGTGATGACAGTTTGGCTCTCATGATGGTTGAGTCTTTGTCCACGCCCAGATAAACTATTGTCTGTGTTTGGGGATACCGGGGCAGGATATAGCCGGTCATCGAGGGCTTGTGAGTTGTCTGTGAGGCGAGCCGAGCTGCGAGCCGAGGTGAGCTTGCAATGTTTCGGACTGTCTACTTGAACTAATTGCATTTTAACATATTATATGTATACAACAAACCTGCAGTAGGCCTAACTAGGCTACGTGCAGAACATTATATGTTATTTCAGAAGTGAAAGAATGGCTTTTGTTTTTGATTTGCTTTACTCTGAGCTCAAGGAGAGACTTCACCCGCTCGTTTGAATTAGATCCACTCATAGCCGGCTGATGTGCGAGATTCACCGACTGGTGCCAGCATTGACAAGTCACGAGTCACCGAGGACTCGCAAGTCATCAAGGGCTTGTGAGTCATCAAGGGCTTGTGAGTTCTCGAGTGAATCCCATGGTCCCATGGTCCCATGAGTCGGACTGTCTCTCTGCTCACTCAGTTGCTTGAGTTGACTGTGGAGTTGTTGTTGCCTACGAAATTGTAAGTTATAAAGCTTTTTGCAGCAAAGCTGGCTAGGAATAGTGGCATCTTATGTTGCAATAGTGTGGCGCTGTTGTCATTTTAGATTGAACTGTAGTAGGACTTAGCTAAATCTGGTTAATGATAGTAGAGACTTGCGATTTGTGAGTCAATTTAAAGACTCGGGTTAAAGATCCAAGTGAATCACGACTCGAACAGGTCTAATTAGTTAGTAGTAGCATGCTGCTGGCGGTCTTGCCGTGGGATTAACTGTACTAATAACACCGTTGAAACACCGCTGTGCTGTGAAAGGCCCCTGAATGTCATTTATCAGAGTCTGATTCCTTCACTCCAAATCTTTATAACGGAGCTAGCTAACCGGAGCTTATCGCTATGAAGAGCTAATCATTGCTAACCGAGCCTTCAGTTCTCCGTGCCTGTATTCATTAACTACATGTATGGACTCAAAAGAAATATTTACGACTGCGCATGTGTGAAGGTGTAAACCCAATAGCGACAACTCTATCTATCTCAGCCTATGGGAAATAGAACACACTATATTCATGTGCATGAAATGTTAGTGGTACGCAGAAAAACAGCAGCTTGAGTCTCGCCTCACTTATTCACACCTGTCACATCTACAGTATCTGCTTACTATTTTTTTTATTAGCATGTTAGATGAATCAATCTATTGTTGCTGTTGTTTCTCACAGAAAATGGAAACCAAGACCAAAAGGGAGAATAGAAGAAAGCATGAATGCAATGATAGGAAGGCTTTTCTTGGCATTACATGTCTTCTGAGATTATTCCCCACTCAGCCTGTCTGTGTGCATTTGAATTGTTATGATGTCACTTAAACGGATCAAATTCTTGGCTTTCATTTACAGACACCCACTTCTGTGGAAATTGGTGAGAAAGTCCATCCAGATGGTGTTTGATTATCAAAATCATGACCATGATCTGTGGGGATGTGGAAGCTCCATCAATCAGGTTTCCTGGACAGCCACTGCCCTGGTTTGTCCATTTAGTCCAGGATAAACACATATGATTCCAGAATGAGATTATATATAACAGAAGCTTTGATGGTTTTCTCCCTGTTGCAATAAAGTTTAATCTGGATCTCTCAATGAGATCCAAACATATAGGCCAACGTCAAATACTCAGTCATTCATAGGTGATGCACCACCTCTTTTAATTGCTACAGCCAATCCTGATGAGAAATAGGTGAAAATAACCCATTCTGTAGTAGCTGGTTTGTCCAGCAGAAAATTGGGGGGTTGCCAGGGTAAAGTCTGCCCCTATGAGGACCATAAATCCATCTGAGTTGAGACTGGAGCATTTTGTCAATGGATACGTATGTCTGAGCCCAGTTTGTGGCCGGCACAGCTGCCACATGTACTGAGTTGGCTGTATCTTGGAGGACTTCCTTCCAAAATGAGAGTCCGGTTCAATGTATCCATAAAAGACAGAATGATTTGTTTTGCCAGCATTGTCACTTCAGAGAGTGGAAGCTGTCTCCAAAGGCCCAAATGCAAGTGGCTTGTCAACAGGAAATGGGCTAATCTGGTGAAGGTTGCCTTTTATGGACTCACTGACAGCAAAAGCATGTCCAGGGAACCTGAGAAGGATGATGGGCCTAACTTTCACTTGGGGTGGAGCTGATTGAATGACTGACCTTATTTGAAACACAGTCCTGTTCTTTCCATTATGTGATATAGAATTCTGCTGTCTGCTCTGCTTCCTCTGCAGATATCTTAGACATATTGCAATCATGCTCCCCAAAAGAAGCACATCCATCTTCAGCATGAACCTTAGCCTTTTGCTAAAACCCGTGTTGCTCTAACAACACAGGCTACATGTGAGCCTTAATAGTGGCTTTCAGGGTCCCGAAAATGAGGGGAGCTTGATACCCTTCATCTCTACCACTATCTGCCAATGGTGCTCCAGAGTTTAATGAAAAGGAATGATGAAACTCCACGACTGGTCAGTTGGCAGCATGCAGATTTATTGGACTGACTAACTAGATAATCCAACCCAATTTTGTGCAGGCCATACTAATATACCTAATCTAATTTAGTCTAATTCAGGCTAGAAGTTACATTAGTCTCCCTTCCATAGACAATTTGGTAAACTGATATTTCTGAAAGTATATACTATAATGTGACATTTGTATTCTAAACTAAAAGGCTCCTATTTAGAGCTGGACTTTTTTTTAACAGTCTGGTGGGTAATGGTGGTTAAGTCAAGTCTGAAAATTATCTGGTCAATTCATAGTCAGACCCCAAAAACCGAAAATGGTCAGTCAAGTCCAACTAAAAAACATCAGCAACAAGACTTCACTTGTAAAATTACCACATACCCACATTTAACTTAACCCAGTTTAAAAGAATGTTGTTGCTAAATCAAGTATTTTAGCAGAAGTGTAGTAGACTAATATCTTACTGGTTGGGCTTGGTACCCTTACAGTTTTCTGGCCATTAGTCTCACACTGGCCGACTTTCCTCCACAGCAGTGCGGAGGAGGGTCTGGCTAGTTCAAACAACAGAAAAACGTCCTCTGGCTTATTGGCATTTCTTTAAATCACTCAAAAATGTCTTGGGCGGAGCTAACCCCCAGACACAATGACGATGCCTCTGCAAAATGGCCTCAGGAAGGAACATATTTTGGTGAAACGTGTATGTTGAAAAGTTCAAAAGTTCAGAAGTCCAAAAGTCAGATTTGACACCTAGTCTAGCTAGCTGTCTAAATTTACCCTGTAGAGATCTGAGGAGCAGTTAAACATGGTCCTCATATATCCACTGGAGTTTAGATTGCCAACACACAGAAAGCCGAAGGAAACGGACATCCGGCGGAATTTCAGGCGCCACCTGAACAATCCCGGAAGAGGAATGTCGTCAATTCTATCAATTCAGAACTCAAGTTTAAGTAATTGCTAAGACCTAAGAAGATGGCTACATTGTTATAGCGAAGTCCGACAGGGTAAGAGACGAGCAGTTAGACTATTGGGCAGGTTTTAGACAAAGCAGAAGTCTAGCCAGAGTATATAAATCACTCTACCAAAAGTGAGCGCACGTAAAAATGTCAGCAATAATCCCTCGTCACAATGAAAAAAAGTGTGTACGCAATACGGCAAGTACAGTAGGTCAAAGTAAAACGAGGAAATTAGTCTGTAAAATTTTATGAGTTGACAGTTTGGGCGATCATTTTACTCTGCTCGCCTGTTTCTTTTCAATATAAGTTTAAACTGACTTCTCATGTTTGTTGCTCAATGGGACTTTTTCCCAGATCACAGTGATTAACTTGAGGAGTACAATGTTGTTGTAACCAAGACTCTCAACAGCCAAGCTACAAAAAAATGTAATGTTATAAACCAGTTTTCCTTTAGCTGTACTAGTGAAGCGTCTTGTGGTGAAAAGAAGCTGTTCCATGTGACGCATTGAATTAAATGTTATTCTGAATGATTAATTATGTAATCCTTGCAGGGAAAGTCATATCATTTCCCATTTATCTACATAGAAGTCAAAAGTCAAGGTAAACTGTAGCACCCCTGGAAGCTGAGGTGTATTCCAGTGCAGAACTGCAGCCAGAAGGACACTCTAGACAGTAAAGGAAAAAAAAAGCATCCAAACATTTGCAACGTCGGTTTGTGAGGAGGCACTCGGAGCAGCTGGGCTTGCTCTGACTGCAAAATTAAGCATTTGTAATATGCAATGTGGACAACTGACTAAATAGCTTTTAAAGTAATAAACATATATACAAATACAGTTTTTTAGACCCACATTTGATATGGCCTTTTAATTTGCTGCTAGGGGGTTTGTTCAGGGAGAGATTGATACATAATGTTTTTTTCAGTTTCCTTTCCCAAATTACACCTTTGAGAATGGATTACTTTTAGTTATTTAAATTTCAATTATTGTGGTTTATCAGTAAAGTTGTCAACACAAAAACTGTAAATGAGACTGAGAGGGATGTATTTCTGGCCAAATGCAAAAAAGCATTTGTTCACTGCCTGATTGCGCTTAACAAAACTACACTGTGCAGTTGGTGGAGAAAATGTAATGCTTCACGATATTTCATTGCACATTTCAACAGTTTAAATGCAGCAGTTGATTGAAACAGTAGAGGCTGTCTTCTGCTCATGTGCCACATGCTAACAAATTTGTTTTGGTTTTTAAAAATGCTGATAGGGTTTACATCAATGCAAGAAAGCCCGTTCGTGAGAGTGTACAACGAACAGGTGGCGCAGATACGTGATGTGGAGCGCCGAAGTGGAAGGAACTGCAGAAAGCACATGAATCAAAAAAAGAAGACAAAAAACGACACTTAAATGGGTGAAAAAAACGTGATGAAAGAAGTGTGCAGGGGGAGGTAGGGGAGTGGTGCTTGTATCTGCGTCAGAGCTAGAGCCAATGAAGTCAGGGATGTGGCATGCTCGAGCAGGAGATGCTGTTACTGCCACTCACAGCACCCGCCTGAGCCTCATGTCCTCTATACGTCACAGTGCTGGCACAAATTATGCCTGCCTGAACGTTTATCACACACATGAATGCACACACACGCATGCAAGGTTATATGTAATTTATGTGCATTATACACATATACGGCACCATTCAATTATATTTAAATTAGTGCATCAGCAGATTTATCTTTTATTTCCTCAACCATTTCTAAATGTCTGGAAGAAAAATACAGTGCTGCTTTTCCATTTCCTCACAAAGCAACAGATTTTCCATACCTTATTCTTTGCACCTTATTTTTAACACCAAGCTGTCAACCATCAATCATCATAATGTTTATGTATTTGAGTAAATGCAGCATACAGCTGGAGCAACTGCTGATATTAAAGTAAATACAGAGGAACCAAATGGCTTTCTTGCGTCAGTATCAAAGGATGCATTGCTAATAAAGAAACCGGCCAAGAATTATATTATAGGCTCTATTTATGCTACTGTATTATTATTATTATTATTATTATTATTATTATTATAGCATTAAGTAGTATTGCTGAGGATTGGTTCTGTGTACTTAAAGATTAATTTATTAATTATGTTTTCTTTTTTAAATAATCTTTTTTTTTTTTAAGCGCGGTGTTGATCCAATAAACATTATTTCTTTAATTCAAAAATAAATTCATAAAAACATATATTTAAAAAAGAATTCTCTGACACACACACACAGTATTTACACACATACAAACATGCACTCATTCATGACTCACATATGCAAATCCAGGTTATTTAGATTAACGGGCAGTGTTTTCTCTTGGCACCACTTCTGACCTAGATTATCACATCCGTATTTCTAGCGATGACTATGATGAGCATGTGGTCCAGGGGTCCGTGGAGGGTGAAGTAAAATCCAAACACACAGTGCGCATTTGCTGACGTCACTGCGCCATGTGAAACGCTTCACTGTGCAATCTTGTAAAACTGCTGCATGCAAAACAGGAGGTCAGATGTGTCTCCTCAGATGTGCACATGAGAGCAGGCACGTGTGTGAATGTGTTGAGCACTCACATGTTTAACAACACACACACAGATGCAAATATTGTCCTAAAACTAAACTTAAATTTGAATGTATACACTGTGTTGTTTTAGTTTATGCCATTTCTTTTTTTTTTTTATCAGGGATTTGCTTTCCACCGCAGGTCTGCCAGTGTGATGATTATTGTCAATATGTGCGCTAAAACATAATTCAGATGTAGTTTTCTTGGCCTCTGACACAGTTAGAACAATGAGAACAGCAACTATAGCTCAGCGGGAGTCACATCCTATAGGTGAGGACACAAGCAGGAGACATGAATCTAACCAGTGCTAGAGTGTGACTGAGTACATTTACTTTATAGTACTATACTTAAGTGCCATTTTGAGGTACTTTTACTTTACTTGGTTATTTCCATTTTACATGTATGCTACTTTATACTTCAGAAAATATTATACTTTTCACTCCATAACTTTTATTTGACAGCTCTAGTTACTTGTTACTTTGCATATTCAGATTGTTAATACAAAATATTTACATAAATAAAATATAACATAAATAAAATATTAACAACATTATACTATATTATTATAAATGAAACTCCTGCAGCAGTCAATAACATTTCAAGTACCCTACCTTTTGCTGCAACATTAGTAACACTTGCATATTCATCACTAATTATACTAGTAATATATTTTTGATATATGAGGCCTTCTGCATAGTGAGTACTTTTACTTTTGGTACTTTAAGCATCCCTTGATGTTATTACTTATGTACTTTTTCATAATTAAGATTTTAAATGCAAGACTTGTACTTGTAACTGTGGTATTACTAATTTTACTTAAGTAAAATATCAGAATACTTCTTCCAGCGCTGCATCAAAGCATCACTCTGCAAGGCAAACATCCTCCCTATGTGCTATATGATACCACTCTGCTTAACACATGTGTGCTGATCTCTGTGCCGAGAAGCCAACAGCGTCCTGGTCAAATGTAAGCCTTTTAACCACCAAACACACAGTCGGATCATTACTTACAGCTGAGAGATGTCACACAGCCTGTCAATGTGTATTTCTTGTGACGCTGGTGTGTGGTGTGTATTCAGTGAGGCGCTGCTGACTGACTGTTTGACTCTGCTCATTGCACAAGCATTATACATGGACACACCAAAAGGAACAAAGCTCACGTTTACAAAATAAAAAAATATTTTTTATTTTCACATTAGCGTTGTACTCACTTTGTTTGATTTTACCATAACCTGCCTGATGCGCTTTTTATGTCACAGAGAGAAGGGGGATTATTACTCCCAATTGCATTGCTATACAAAATAGCAATGCAGACATTGTGTTTCTCATGTAAAAATAAGGATCAAATGCATACATTTTATTTTTTAATCATTTATTTTTTTCTGTTCCATTCAGTGTTAACAAAAGCTCCATGGAGGAAAATAACACTGTCTGATGCAAGAATAAAACAGACTCAATAAAATGTATAAATTGTATCTGACTTTATTATTCATTTGTATGAGTTGATATAAATCAATGTTGTGCCTCAGAAAATAAATGATTTAAAGAGAGAGAGAGAGAGAGAGAGAGAGAGAGAGAGAGAGAGAGAGAGAGAGAGAGAGAGAGAGAGAGAGAGAGAGCTCCATATTAGGCTCAAATAAGTTGGGGATGTGGCTGAGGAGACGAGTGGTAACTGGCTGCCTGCAGCGCTCATTGGAAGCCAAACAAAATCAGTGTGAATCACAGGTAAGAAATATAAGGTGCTGACGTACAGGCCTATCAATCTCTCCACACAGCAGACATCACAACAGGCCAAGACGACGGAGCAGCCAGACGTCAGGTCTGCCTGTTTACTGATAACACATGGACACAATCCATTCATGAACTAAACACACTTACGCACACACTCTAACCTTGTCTATCCCTTACTCACAGGTCGATTTAAGACTACAGTTTTTTTCTGATTTAGTGTATTTTATAATCCAATTGTTCTATCCAAACTTGTAACGAGAAGACCTTGTTTAGCACTGCAATCAAAAGAAAACCAATAACCTCAGTGTAATGTAACAACAACAATTTTGTTGAAGGATTTTTCTGCCTTCTGCTAGTTCACAAAAGAACTGTGATGTTGAAATCTCTTTTAATATTATAAATATATAATTTTGTGGAACCGTTCAGTAGTCATTATTAAGTCTGCAAATAATACAAATAAAGAAATATATTTATTAAGAATTACTGGTTGTCTGCTCCACAGTGAATTTCTCTGACACCGCTTACTGCATTTCATCTACTCATCATACTTTAGCCCCACCTAGTGTCTGTCTGTTTGAGGACACGGATGGAGACATCTTTTTTTTCATCATTTTTTTTTTTTTTTTTACATATTTAAGAAATAAATGGTGACAAACAATTACAAACAATACACTGAGACGAGAACGCGTCACAGGGCCAAATATATACAGTATATATATATATATATCTATATCATTTGTATTGTATTGTATTGTGTTTGGTACTTGTATTTGTATTGTATTTGTACAAATAATAATTAAACAGAGGAAAGACGGGAGGGAGGGAGACAAAACAACACACGCAGAAACAGACAGACACATACACACACATACACACACACAGACAGGCCCAAGACAAGGGACCAAACACCTGAGCAAGTTAGAGGTTCGGGCTGTGCCTTTGTGTTACAGCGCGGGACCTCACAGAGTCAGTCGTGTCCAGAGTCTTCCCTGGGGCACCATTAATCCACGCCATGGACTGTTCCAAATAGACCACATCCAGGTAGGAAAGGGTCCGTGTGCGGATAGACAAGTTGTGGTGTTTTCCAACGGGTGGCAATCATCGTCTTTGCAGCTGTAAGTCCAGCAAACACAGCATGTTTCTGAGTCCCAGAGAGCTTAAAGGCTGACAGGTCATTCAGAATCAAGACCTTAACAGTAACAGGCACAGTGACAGTACCATTAAACAAGGCGGAGATTTTGGATGCAACACTGTTCCAGAACTGACCAACTCCCAGAACAGAACTAGATACAGTATGTGCCTTGTGCTTTAATTGGGCAGAAAGTGCATAAAGGGCTGTTAATTATTTTCATATGCCCTATGAATGAAATTGTAGTGAATCTGCTGATGGTCTGGATGGCAAGATACTTCTGGAATGTTAGACCATACATCAAGCCAGTCGAGATCGATACTCAGGCCTGGGCAATCGCGTGCCTAGATCCTTTCAGTAGGAAGGGCAGAGCGGCCAGACATCACTAAGAACTGAAAAAGCCTAGATACCATACCACAGTTTTAAGGCTGCACAGTAAATAACTAAAATAGGGTGAATGGGCAAAGGCCTCTTCCAAGGGACACCATGTGCCTTGAGTGCCGACCTTAACTGCAAGTAAAAGAAAAAGGAGGAACGTGCAAGTCAGAGAATGGTAACAAGCCAATCTTGCTAAAAATGTCTTTTAGACATCAAACTCCCCTTTGTTCCCATTGTGGGGCTGTTATCAGTCTCCCTCCAATCAGGAGTGCTGAATTATTGAATATAGGGGAAAAGTGTGCCAGTTACAAGCTACACGGCAGTATGTTTCAGCTAATCTCCGAGTCTTGATAAGATGTGAGATAATGGGGCCAAAGCGTAGTTGGCACTGTTTGTTAGAAACACTGGCAAAAAAACGTCATGGAGTGACCAAGGCTCTGTCATGGCATCTTCTAAGGTACGCAAGCAAACAGATGTATCTGGATTAAACCAGGTGAGGAGGGGCCTCAATACGAAGGACCACAAACGGTGTTTGAAGTTGGGAACTGAGAGGCCACCATCCTCTTTCCTAGTAGACATCTTGAGTCGCGGCCGCTTGCCTTTCCAGAGGAATTTAGATACCTGATTGTAATTTACACCAGTAGCCAGCAGGAGAGGAGAGAGGTAACATAGAGCTCACAAAATTAATCCTGGGTAAAACATTAATTTTAACCACTGAGATATGGGCTTGAATCGACATGGGGAGACCCATCCATTTTTCCATGTCTTTCAAAGCATTCAGGGCAACAGAATAGTTATGCATGAATGCATGAAGTAGTGCAGATTTTGACCAGTTCATTTTAAAGCCTGATAAGCTTCAATACTCCTCGCATAATGATAGAAAGTGAGAAAGAGACTGAGAGGGGTTTTCTAAAAAGACCAAAACATCGTCAGCAAATAATGAGAGATGATGCTGTGTATTGCAAATGTGTATTGTAACACCATGATCGACTGGCGAATGGCTTGAGCCAGCGGCTCTAGAAAGAGGACAAATAAAGCAGGACTCAAGTGGCAACCTCGGCGTGAGGACCTAGAAACTGGAAATAAAGAGGAGGAGGTGCGTCCAGTTAAGACTTGGGCTGAGGGATTAGAATACAAAGCCAATGAAAGTTTTACCAAAGCCCTTCACCTCTAAGACTGACCATAAAAATGGCCACTCAAGTCTGTCAAGAGAGAGAAGTGACATTGGGGTCTTACTGACAATTGGCCAATTGTGGTGGCGCAAAAGACCCCTTTATGATCAGATAATGCCATTGGAAGTAACAGCTCTTTGTCAATTGAATGAAATAATTGAGGGGATGCAAAAAGAAAATCTATCCTGGAAAAAGATTTATGTCTACCTAAAAAAAAGGAATAGTCCCTAGAGGTGGGATTAACTGTACAGTACATATCTATAAGCCCCAAGCTGCTGGCCCATGATTTCAGAGCATTTGTAGCCTGATCCTGGTCCCTAGTGGCCTTTGCGTTCAACCGATCAATATTTGAGTCCCACACAGCATTAAAATCTGCACCAACAATAAAAGAACAGTCTGTTAACTTGTAGGATCGCCTGCCTGGTTGTGTAGCGGAGGACGTTGAAATTCAACGTGCGATTAGTAGTGTTCTTCTTTGGGCTATCTGAACATCTGCTAGATTGGGGAACCTCTTAGGCAGTGAGCGTGAGAGATACTGGATAGCATTAACACCTTCTAGCCCCTCCTTCAGCCCGACGATGCGGATGTTGCATCTCCGGTTTCTGTCCTCCATGTCTGCTAGCTTCACCTCCAGCTACCGAAAAGCATGGCCTTGACTGTCAAGAATACTGTTGTTGCTTTCCATGGTGGTTTTTAGGTTGTTCACATCAGATCTGATAGAGCCAAGGCAAATATGACAAAATAAAGAAATTTAGATGACATTCTTATAAACTATAAATCTTTGTTTGCACTGTTGTGGCCTGCAGTACATTTTACGACCACTAAGTGGTGTCCTTGTACAAGCTCAGTCCAAACAGTCTGCAGCTGCGGCCCTCATGTAGACTGTGTAAAGCTGTGACCTGCTGTTCAACGTCGTCTCCGGAAAAGAACATGGATAAAAGTATTTAAAAGGATATGTGAGTGTTTGATTGTGTGTGAGGTTGCATGCGGCTTATACTGTACACTAAATGCTCTGTGGCGTCACAACAGCCCTGCTGCACTTCCACAGTCTTTGAGCATCGTGGGCATAGAGCCAAGCTAAAGAGACACACATGGTGCACTGCTGGAAAGCCATGGCGGTGTATGACGCTAAGCCGCTCCTCAGTTTTAATCTATGAGGACAAACCAATCCACAAGATCTGGAACTTTTCTCTCAACAGTCTGAATTCAAACTGAACGAGAAACTCTATCAGGCTTTGACCACGCTGGTCTTCTGTCTCATTGGAACAGGGCCTTTTTGTTCATGTGAGCAGAGGCCATTTTGTAATGTTATTCTTGATGTACTGTCAATGAGGTGAAATCACCATCAGTGTTCCAGTAGGACTATTTGCTAAATGGTCTGATGCAGCAAGGATGACATAGTCAAATTGTTACCACCATATAAACTCCCTCCTTTAATATCCTGCTGGTTTTATTAACCCATTAAAAAAGCGGTATGTTAGGTGTTATATTAATACATATTTCAGTCATTTTTAGGGCTATACTTAAGCGGTTTCATGCCCTTTTGGTTTGTTTTGTTGAAACCCAAGTTTTGCCTGTTATGTAGACTACTCTATAGTATGAATGATGTGCATAGTTATACCACATCCAATGATGTAAAAGAAATCTTGCAAAGCTGCAATATTTATATATTATATAAATAGTGCTCTGAAATTTAGAGTTTCCCTTGACACACGTAGCCTACACACACGCACGCACACAGATGTGCTCCCACCTCCGCAGCAGTTTACTAAGAAAGCGAACGAGAGGGCGAGATTGATGTTTTTCATGCACTAAAGTTGCCAATACAACAGCACCATGACACTCTGATTAGCCCACCGAACATATTTCAAATACCAGCCAACAAGCCGGGTTTACACAATCAGTACTGCAGCTTTCATACAGTAGCTTATATTTGCAGAAGAGTAATGCAGCACGCCAAATAATCACACACACAGCCAACTACACACATAATCACACATATAAAAACATACACACATGCATCCCCACACAGTATTCATACTTGCATACATGGTAACAATAATGTAATGTTTTTCATATCTGTAGTGACTTTATATATCTAAATAAACCACTGAACCTGTTTCAAACATGTTTTCAGGGTTATAAATAAACCAATGTCCTGTGTGCTGTATAACTTTGGATTTGGTGATCCATTTATTCAGTTCTGTATAACACATTTTCACTGTAATGTTCTGCTACGACAGACAAATAAGAGTGAAGTTCTTGCATAGACCGTGTTAGATGAATCCTAACCCACTGTGCGATCCCCTGGTCTAATGTCATTCCCAGCAGTGTAACGTTAGGCATCCTCAGCAGCAATCACGGCCGCGGTCAGGTCATCTTCCTCCGACTTCTTTTCTTCGTCCTGGGTCACCATACCATTGGCCGAATAGCATCACCTGTGTTTGCTCCATGTTTTTGCTCCGGGAAATAATCGGTTTGTTTTATTAATTTATTTATTCGTTTTTTTTAAATATAAATTAACACATTAATGAAAAAATATATTAATAATAATTTTTTTACAACACAGCAATTTCTTGGGGTGCCATGGGAATCCTAGGGGTAGCTAGAGCAACCCCAAGCCCCTCCCTGGCGCCGCCTATGATTGGCCCTGTAATCGAGGTCGAGGCTGCACACAGAGGCAAGACAAAAAACACCTTGTGGTCCTGATATGAATCTCAATGCTCCTTTTTCCACACCTCCCCTCAAGGCCTCACTGGGGATATCTGAGGGAACAAAAACGATCGCCATGAGAAAATACAAGCTGGAGCCCTCAGAGGAGACAGAGAATGGAGCAGCAACAGTAGCAGCACCATAGTTAATGCTGCTAGTTTTCAGATTCTGTTCATGATGCATTTTAAGATATTAAACACTACTGCCTGATATTTTAGGTTACAGTATATTTTCTAGTTCCCTCATAGGTCACTCCTTAGTGTGTATGAAAAGCCTAGTGTTCCATAGGTTTAAAATCTACTATTGTTTTGACAGTGTGGTGTACAATATTAGTCCTGCCATCCTGCATCAAAGCATGCAAAATCTTGGGTGGGAGGGGTTCAGTGGGTGTGTACCCCCCTAAGTAGTCACAGATGCCAGGCACAGTCGCGGAAGGAAGCGCCCAGCTCTTCTTACGCATTAGCCAAGGGAAACTCTAATTTGGGCATGGACCCAAAAAGATACAGAGCCAAAGACTGTGATGCCAACAGGTCACGACTTCAGCGCAAACAAACAAGTCTGCAGGCCTAAGGAAGTCATGATGTTTACAGTGAATCCTGAACTGCAACTGTGAGTTTCTATGGAGAGTCAAAAATTTTTTGCACACAACAGTAATTCAGTAAGTTTCAGAGGTAAGATGACTGTGAGCTAGTCTTTAAAAAGATACAAAAAGTAAAAGACAAACAGAGATGAAATGATGTATTCATGCATCATTAAGGATAAGTATTTCCCAAATCTAAACATGTCAAATGCAGCTTTAAACTTGAATAATCATGTGTAGGAAACACCCCACACATCTAGTCCTCATGCAAGCCGTTTCCATTGCAGAGCACTATTCATGCGAGCAAGCAAGACTCTCTGCTTTAAGGTTCTTGGCCTTAAACTTAAAACTCATGCTATGTGTTTTCCAGCATAATGGCAGCCAAGCTGTCGATCGAGGTATTTCAAAGGCTGCTTCTTGAAAAATGGGGAACTGCTTGAACTAAAAGATAAGCTGAACCAGTGTTTTCAACTAATAGGATCACAGGCACTTTGAGGATAGTAAAGCATTGCATTCCTAGAAACAGGACTGCTTTTTATTTAGACTGGCTTTTTGCCCACATTTATATTTTATACTAAGTCACTGTGATAATTCCTATGGCTTGATTAAGACTTCCATTTCCGGTGACCTGACCTGCAATAACAATTTGTTACAGTTGGTATGAGTAGTGGCCTTGTTTTGTGTCTGTTGTTTACCCGATGCAGAGGGCAGTAAGTAAGTAAGTAAGTAAGCAGCAGTGTAAAATAACCCCTCTTCTTCTCAATACAGGATCTGCATCAATCAATGAGAGCCAATCCGTGGTGGCGCCAGAGGATTCAGAAGGTGATAGGTAGTATGCTTGTTAGTACCATGGATGGATTACTGAACAGGCCAAAAGCCCCTGGACTACAGCCTACGCATGAGGTGGGTTTTAACACCCACACCAGATTGAAAGAGACACAAAACGGTTTTGTGTCTCTTTCAATCTGGTGTGGGGTCTTTTACATGTCTATGGTCATTGTCACATAATTCATCCATGACTGTGGGCTACTTGGAGTAGCTATTTATTAATATTGTTCCACATTAGAATATTCAAAGTTGTTTATTTGGCAATCATTTATTACACTAAATAAACAATGTGAATATTAATAATGTACAGTTTATCATTGCCAACCATAGCTATTCTTTTATATAAAGAAAATGTGGTATTTTATTTTGTTGAATTCCCCAATTGAAATGTTCATGTAGTGGTTGTTCTGTGCAACTGGGTATCCACTCTTTATTTTTATTTTTTCTGTGCAAATAAAAGGGGCCATTCGCATGCCGGGCTACCATGCCATGATGGTAGATCCAGCCTTCATTGAACCTCTGAACTCACACAATGCATGTTCATATATCAACTCCACTTCAACAGATGTAACAACTGGACTGGAGATGGTAATCTAGGTGCACCACCATTATACTTTATATGCGTATAATCAAGTTTCTGAATCAACAGATCCTTCTTTGTGTGAGTGATGACAGCTATACTACCAGCCAAGCTGAGTTCACCCAGCCTCTCCAACTCTGATGCCACACATATATCATATACTTCTTTGTGTAGCTGAACATCTATTCTGCAACCAAACCTGATGTCACACAAATGTGACTCCACTGAGGATTGATGAGAGATTATAAAAAGTAATCAGCAACAATATTGTTTTCTATAGGGATAACACTATTTAGGGGACAGTGATTGCATGACAATGTGGCCATGTACAGGTTTAACACTTAATTAATTAATGCACCAGCTGTAACGGCTGGTCATCCCGAGGGTACGACTAAGTCCTGGTTTAAGTCCTCTCACTTTGCAATAAACCTGTGGTTTCTACTCAGAAAATGCTCTGCAGAAACATCAACAGTCCAACAGTCCCTGAAGATAGCCTATCACATGCATGCACTTTGGCAGCAACAGTTCAACTTTCCCACTGTCATTTGAGATCATGACTCCTACCTTGGTCGCTGCATCCTGCAGGCGGAGATCCCTCAAAGTCCTTGTCGTCGGGACTTTTCCGTTTCTTCGACATTTGCTACTCCCTATTCGATTTATGAATCTATCCACCGCTGACTCGAGATCTGCTGATAACGTGAGATGCCTTCAACCGGCAGGATATACAACACATGCAACAGTCTGAGGGAGGCGAGAAGAGAAATGTGAATAAATCTCAGTCCCATTCATTCAGATCCCTTCTCTATGTCCTCTTTCCAGCGTGCTGTGTGCGCAAAGTTACCATGTGGTGGCCAGCCGAGCCCCGACAGACGCAGTGAGGCATGGAGCCGGTCAGCTCCTCTTTCCCGCCGTAATCGGACAAGATATGTCTCCGGACCGTCTGGAGTGTATTTCTCTTGACAGATGAGAACTATTTGCAGATGAAGTGATTTGTCGATCACGTGCGTCTCGGATTATGATTTAACCCCGTTTAGATGGAAGTTGGAGGTAACTTGTTGATCCGCGTCTTAAGGTGTTGATGTTTTCAGTTTTTTTTTTTTACATCAATTAAGGTTTTCAACGTTGTATGAGGTGCATGCATTACTTGAATGGTGCTCGACGACGTCAGACAAGTCTAATCAGGCATGGATGACGCACAGTCGTTACAACGGGAACTCTCGGGTATCTTGAAGAGTATGGCCAATGTAAACTGAGATTATCCGGATGTGGTCTGCACACGAAAGTATACCAAAAACGCGTGTCCCTTTGGCAACACTTGAGCTGCGCACTAAGTTGCGGGTAGAAAATGATCTCCGGCAACATCTGTGAAGGAGGAGAGGATTCCTCCCAGGCAAAAAATTATTGGAGACACTGTTCTAAAGAAGTGACGTGTTGGAAGCGCACGGTACGATACATTCTCTTTTACAACAGCAGTCCAGTGACGAGTAGAGAACACATTTGTCTGTGACGCTTCTTGCGCAAAAACTCGTAATCCATATGCCAGAGTAACATAAATCGAGCAAACCTGCATAGTGTTATGATCACCAGTCTTGGGCGAACGGGTTTGCTTACACACCAGTGTGATGGGGCCACAGAGCAACTCGAGAATAAGCTGTTAATAAAGGCAGCAAGAAAATCGTGGTGTTGCGCGTATGCTACTAGAGAAGGCAATGACGCCACCAGCCTGGCTTTTACAAATTGCTTGATGATAGTTTCCCCCTCCTGTCGACTCAGCCCTGAATACCAGAGAATTAAAAAACAAACTAAACATAAAAAAATCGGCGCTTCACTATCACTAACGCAAGGACTGTGCGTGCGTTCAAGAAAGAGATATCCACTTGGATACAACTACACAGACCTGAGATTATCACTGACTTCTACTTTCACACATTCATTTTCCTTTCAGGAGAGTCACAGATGGGTGCCTGACACCAGTTGAGCAACCGCCATCTCCACCTCCTCCTCCTCCTCCTCCTCCTCTCTTCATTCTCTCTTCTCTCTTATTTGCGCTGCACTGTGAATTTGTATCCTTTGATTCTGGTATTCAACCTGTTTTTGTTCTTAATATCTACACTTTTTTACATATTTTTTTAATAACAATGTGTTTGATGTTTTATGTAAAGCACTTTGAATTGCACTGCTGCTGAAAAGTGCTATACAAATAAAATTGCCTTGCCTCTCATATGTTTATTTATTTATGAACACTCCCGGGTCAGGGGATTATATTTCATTTACTACATCTGGTATAGATTTCCAGTGCAGCACCTATACTGTTTCTCTAAATGGTGTCCCTTGGATGTCACTGCAAATAGTTTTGAAATAATAATAAAAAACGTATTTTTGTGCGTCTATATGCGCACATCCGCGGCGGGTTTCTTGCAAGAGCTACAGTTGCATTCATGCCTATGACGCTGGTATTTCGTGGTATTTTCTAAAAGCAAACACGTCTCTCTCTTTCACTTTTTCTCTCTCTCTCTCTCTCTCTCTCTCTCTGGCTCTCCCCCCTCCCATCCCTCATTCACTGCAGCTACTGACGTCAAGACATGCTTGCGTCAATGCTCCCTGCTTTGACAGAGGGCTTTTTTTTTCATTGGGATCATAATGGGATTATTAGGCTTAGAGAAATGCCCTGCCTTCATGGCTTTTTAAATTTTTTTTGATAGAGGTTTCATTATCATTTCTTGCTTTAAACATTATTCCTTATAAAAACAAAAGGACATAGGACACAGGTCTAAATTATCATTTTACAAGATGATGCTTTCTTACATTTTCAATACAGCACATAATGTACACCTTAAAAAAACTGTACATTTATTTATAAAAACCCAAGACAAATAGTGTTGATGGACATTAATCTGCACAAATATTAGGAAAGATTTTTGGTAGTATCTTGTTGGTTTTATTTGACACCGTATTAATACGTCTATATAAATATGTCTGTACACAGACGATCAGCGATTGGACACACAAAATCTATGCACATGGTGACACATTAACCGTGCAGACAGAGAACATTTCATCCAGTGGGTTGACAGTAAGATGTTCAGAGGCGTCAGTGAAGCAGTCAGTTGTGTATTTGATTTAGTGTCCTTCCGGTCAGTCGGTGGTTGCTGCTTGTACAGGGGGGGAGGATATCATGATGACCTTATACACTGACCTTGGTCTTCTGTGCTGAATGGGCTCTTGACATGATGGCTTTCTTTACACTTTATTAGCTCAACTGCTCATTTTGTGCCACTCTATTCAAATACCATATGCTCTGCATAACAACATATTAATGTTGTTGAGCTTTTTCTTTCAAGAGCCCCTATTTTGCTTTTTTCTCATTTTTTTTGTGGTAGTTGTTTGTGTATGTAGTAGATGTATAAAGAATAAAAAAACACATTTCAGTCCAAATGGAGCTTTCTCTCCCAGAAACAGCACTTTTTCTCAACTGCCTAAAAATGCCTCTTCCACATTCCTGTTTAAAATGACTCAATTAGTGATGTCATTAATTGAGAATGCCAGCCCAGTTTTTTTTTTGTATGTGCTGCCAATTGGTGCTACCTCAAGCTTTGGATATACTGCAACATATAGCAACATATACAACATATACATGCGACACAGTGCGTGGGCCTCCGTAGACGTTTATGCTCAATGCATCATTCGATGCAGTACTCTCTCAAATACCAGAGGACAAACAAAATAATCTGTGAATAAGCAAGAAGTAGTAGAGAAGAAGTAGAGAGCGGAAGTAATGGAAAGCAGGCTGCCTGCCAGCGAATTTTAATCCTACTATGGCCACGCCAAGACCCGCCCTTCAATAGCATTGATACACTACTATTGGCCAGGCGTCCATGCCTACATGTACAGGTCCTTTCCCCTGTCCAATTGGCTATCCTAACCTTAACCACTCAAGGTCAATGCCTAACCCCAACCAATCAAGCTGCTATTGAAGGGTGGGTCTTGGCGTGGCCATATTAGGATTTGTAAACCTCCATGATTAACACTCACATACTGTGAAACATTTTAATTATATACTCTAATCATTAACGAGACTGTTGTTTATCTCCAAATCAAAATGACTGTAACACTGGTAAGAATACTCTTTTCATGAAGCTGTTTTCTTAGCTTTGACAAAACAATCTCTTCTTCAATGTTTCTTCTTTTCCCAGTGTGGTGTCTCTCTTTGACCACCTATTTGCTCTCACTATATCAGTGACTCTCTGTGGTCTGTACATGAAGAATCAGACAGATGTTTGTGGAGGTGAACCTTCTCCTACCAGCCGACCACGTTGAACTGAAAGTGCAGCGCATTGGGCATGTAGTTACAAAGATTCAGAGGTGTGAAACCACGCGCCCTGACAGCTTGCGGAGCCTTTGCGCTGAAAACAACAGCTGTGGTGACGTCATTTTATGGCACGCGCACCTTGCGCCGGGAACATCACGGCAACCATAAACCTAGCTTGAGCACGCACTGGCTTGTTTGAATTTGGTTTACTAACCACAACAGAGTGGCTAACTGACCAATCAGAGCAGACTGGGCTTTTCAGGAAGGCAGACCCAAACTGAGTGTTTCAGGTGGAGGAGCTGCAGAAATGGCCAGTATGAGAAACAATATATGTTTTTTGAACATCAAAGCATGTAAACCTATTCTAGTAGACCCCAAAAGTACAAATATAATGTTGAAAATTAGTACAATGTGGGCTCTTTAAGTAACTTTGTTCTGCTGTTCACCTAACAATCACCTATATGCAGTTTAATTAGATGCAAATTAAATAAAAGATAATACAAAAGGTCACAATTTCACTATAAAATCTCATGTTGCACAAATGGATGTGAATAAATTATTGCATATATACACTGACAGATTTTTTGAAAATAACATTTTAAAGGACAATGGTTGTTCTGTGCTTTATGTAGGACTTTAGACAGGGCATGGATTATGGGTGACATTTCAAGCTAACACTACTAAAAAGATCCACAGCCAACTAAGATCTGATAAAATACATCCACTAATCTAAATGATGATAAGTTAATATTGATGCAGACAACAACTTCACAGCTGTAGATCCTGCTCGCTAACTTCGACTTTGAATTCAACATATGAATCTAGTTTCTGTGTGATAATCTGTCTTTCCCCTCTCACCCCCTTGCCCCTTCCTACCTGTCCATCAAGCTGTTTAAATATCAATATGACAGCATCCTGGTGGGCAAACAGGGAGAAGACTACCTCATATCCTTTTGTGCTGCAACAATTGGGAGCCAGAATAACCTGTACATAACTTTAATAATTTACTTCTCTAGCATACTGCACCTAATCATCAGCACTTGAGGTCATATAAGGTCCACCATCAGCAACACTAAAGAGTGGCACATGAATTTATCCTGCATGCTGGCCTTCCTGTTGGCAATATATATTGTCTGTGGAGACAATACAGCCATTGCCCATAAAGTAATTATATTGTGCATTTCATCCAGTTTACTATAAATATCTGTGTAGTACATAAGGACGGTGCTTCAAACAGAAACCTGATGGGTGGAGCCCTGACCGACATCAAATACTGAGGGATATTCACATGTTTGATGAACGCTGGTCATATGTATGGGTTCAGAGACTATCTTGCCTTGAATTGAGCCTCCAAGGCAGCACTTTGTCCCAGGCTGTGTTCAGTCCCCATTTAAGGCAACACTAGATGACTTTTTGTAATTTAAAAAAAAACACGTTCTAACAAGATACATTTCACGTTATAACGTGAAACTCATCACATTATGACAATAAATTATCACGTTATATCATCATAAATAGTATATTGGAATAACAAGAAAATGTTCTTGTTGTAACCTTATAAATTTGCATGTTGTAATAATATGAGTTAGTACAATAAACCTTTCATGTAATAATACTGATACGTTTTTTTCTTTTTTTTTAATTTTCAACTATAGTCCTTGTTAACTAGCATGCATGTCTTTTTGTCAAAGGTTTTAGTTGAATAACGATGGCCAAACACAGAAAAACACATAATATGTAATATGTCCTAAGGTAAATTTCCTGTCATGCCAGTTCTAACAAGACTTAATACATTTTCTCACCTAATTACCAAAATGCATGTCTGGGCTTGCACTATGACAGGAGGGTGTTAAAAAGCTCTGTACATAATTACTAAAGGGGGATAGAACAACGTGCCGTTCTGTAATTTTAATCAATAGCACATTGTTTTGCAAATGAAAACACTATTAATGTAACGTATCCTTGACTGAAGGTTTAAAAACATTTTTGCATGTGAAAATACATTTTAATAACTTGATTTAAATTAATCTACAAGGGTGCAAAAACCTTTAGCAGATATTTTGTTGTAAATAGGACAACAATAATGTGATGTAAATATGAATAGGATTTGTATATGTGATTCAGAGTGATTTCATTTTACTAAACCACTGGAACAAGCAGATACTAAATACAGTGTCACTTTTGTAAAAAACTGCAAAAAACACGTTTTATCCAACTTTGAACTTTATAAAGACTTTTAGAACCAAGTGGTTAAACTGAGTATGATATAAAGTAAGTTGGTCCCTTTCTAAGTATATGCTCTCACTTCAAAAACCCTTAAAAGATCCCTAATGATGATCATTTCACCAATATCTTTCAGGAGTTGACTGCCCACACATAAAGGAGATGTGACTGGGAACAGCGAGAGAGCTAAAAATGAGTGTTGATCTCTGGGGTTTCTCAACCCGACATGCACACACTGTCTCCACAGCCCCAGCAATCAACCCCCCTCCTTTAGATGTACACAGATGTAATTCCTCACCAGTGTGTGAAAAATACTCCTTCTCTAGTACTCTCAAAAAGGGAGCAGGGGGATGAGCTGAGGATTAGTATTTTGAGTTTTGGAGAAACTTAAAGTGTTGGCCTTTACTATTTATGGGGGGTAGGTTTGTTTTTCAACAAAACATGGTACTTTGGACTTAAAACCCTGGGATTTCTGTGGAAATTATGGAAATCTTATCAAGAACTGCTAATGAGATTGGAATTAGACCACTGACCCAATTGTATCTCCCAAGGAACCAAAAAACATTTATATCAAACTGTCCCTTATGTTGCTGCGGACCTCCATTAATCTAAAGCAACCCAGGAGGTCCCTGGACCTGACTTTGTGAACCACTTGTGTAGATTATAATTTAAAAAACGTCCACCGGAGGATAGTCCGTAACCAGATACTGTATCTAAGGATGAAATAAATGGGCCACAAATCTGGTTGCGTCCCATTTATCAGTGTAATTAAATCCCATGGTGCAGTGTGGCATCACAATGGTACAGAAAATGAAAAGGACACTGTGACCAAGTTGGATGAATTTAGACAACTTAAACAACAACATAAGATCAGTGTAGTGTGCAATGAGCAACAGGAAGTATAGCACATTCAAGTTTTTATTGTCATGGAGATGGCCTCAAAAACGGCCATTTGAGAGACTTTGAATTTTTTTAATGATATGGAAAGTTTCGTATTGTCTGCATAGCAGAATTTTGACATTAGATCCCTCTTCTCATTTCATTTTAAAAATAATCTAGAACATAATATCTCAATTGGCGTCATTGTGGTACAAAAAGCGCCATTATCTATTCACATGGTAAACCTCAATTGCTTTCTCTACACTATGAACAATGTTTAAAATCATTTAACATTTTTAAACTGTACATTGTTTTTATTTGCTTACTGCTGTGAATATCATGGAGTTATGCTTAATATAAGCAGGTTAAAATGGATTTTGGTTCACAAACATTAAAATATACGAATTCCCTGCTATGCTAAAAAAAACATTTGCTGAACCAAAAACAATAGTAAACATATATAAAATATTAAAAACATACAGAAACTCTCTGGGATTTATTGAGACCATAGCACATTTTTAAAGGGCTACTTCAAGAACTCAAAGTCTCTGTAGCTTCTTATTAGTACCAATTGAGAAGTGAAAAATTATTTTCAGGATTAATTCAAGCGCTCCAAAACAGTCTTTTGCCTGTGAAATCTGATTTGTAAACATATAAACATATTTATTTTGTGGTTGATTTTTCCCTGACATCAAATCCTGCAGACATAATTTCATGTTCATACCTCTCCAAGTTTGCAGAGACACACTTTCATCAGAGGGATGGAGGTGTCACAGGAGTCCAGGCTGAAGGCAGTCGCCCGTGTGGAGAGATGTCGTACTGAGATGTGTCATGCATTTCTGTGGCTGTGCTGCTGTCGTACATGGGAGAGCCAGAGGAGGGCACTGTGACTGAGTGAGACAGGCTGGGGTAGTGGCTGCTGGACCCCCGAAGGAACTGGGAGCTCAGGCTGTTGTTTATCCCCCCATTCTGGGACACGGGAGTCAGGGGTGGGTTACTCACAGACCACAGGCTGGTGTACTGACTGTACAGAGAGACAAGGATAGAAAACGTCTTACTCAGTGCTTCTAAGGATGTTGTCGAAGGACTTCACATGCAAAAGTTCAAAAACAGTATCTATAAATGATTTTTTTAAAGTGTGAAATGTATGATGCAGAATCAGTAAAGTGCAATAAAAAAGACAAGATGGAAAGCTGAACTGACATGACAAATATAAGAAGAAATACACATTTCAGACAATAAGTTCATTCATGCTCTATCTATTAGGTTTTCGAATTTGACAGCAAGGAAAATTATCACATCAGTGAGTAAAGATGGTTACAGCAGAGTAAAGAAATGATAAAATCCCCTATTCATTTGTTTTAAACTTGTGAGGAGACTTTGAAATAGTGGGACATCCTCAGTCTTTTATTTATTTTTTATTTTGTTTCCAAAGTCAACTCCTCTTTAGCCTTAGAGATAAATAGTTAATTTATTTCTTTAAGCAGAAATAGATTTCTCTGCATAAAAACAAAACATGCATAAAACTCTTGGACTCATGTAGTTCTTTCAATCCACAAACATCTGATATACAACCAAGCTTTAGTTGATCTTTTGTCTCATATGTTTATACTTATAAACATATGAGACAAAAAAAAATACTTGTACTGTTCTGCAATTAAATATATTTTATTGCTGAACAGTACAAAACATATTTTATTGCAGATATTTTCATGGAGAGATGGACGCTGCTTGCCCAAATTATGCCAGAACAATGCACCCTTATAATAAATGCATCCCCAGTTATTTTCTTTAATTTTGTTATTTTCATTGTCCAGATCATCTTCGTTGTGTTTGTGAGTTGTAATACTTATGAATTACAATACAATACAAATAAACAAAGAGGAAATACACAAACCTAGAGTTGGTACCAGAGGTGGAATTGTGGGCCATGGGCATCATGCTGGAGTGTGTTGGCATCTGAAGACTGGACCAGTTATCGTGGCTTGATAGCATTGACAGGCAGGCTGACGAGTTATCGGAGTAACCGACTACAACACAAACAGAGGCACTGGGGTTTAGTAGGTATACAAGTCACCGGTGATATGACATATATTAGTCAGATATTGTGTTATCAATAAACCCGTTATTTTCTCAGTATGATTCAGGCTGTCCTGTCCCCCTGATATCAACATGACAGTTAAAGGTGTGAATATTCACTCCATACATTCCTGGTCTGAAGCCCAACCATTTACAGCTCTGTGGCTCCACTCACACAAAAGCCAGAGGAATGCAAAACATTCCGTGCTCAGCAACATTTGTTTGAGTTTCTTGTTAATAGCCAGGGAGGAAGTGGTGTAATTCCTGGATGGGTGACAGTAAAGGGTGAAACAGAACACTCACTGGGTGAGTTGGTGCGATGGGCGTACGGACTGGTGTAGGGGGCAGAGCGGTGGTTCCTCAGGTTGGAGTAGCGCTCACAGCCGTGGGACGGCGAGAGGGAGATGGGACTCCCAAACTGGCTGTGAGGAGTGGCAGGAGGGCAGAGAGAGCCTGTGCCTGGAATAAACCAACCACCTACTGGCCCCACAGATGAGAAGAGACATGATGAAACCATACTGCATGAGCACCATAGCTTACAAAGTATGAGATGAAACCAGAAAAGATAATTCAATACTTACAATGAGAGTAAGTCGACTGCTGGCTTTCATTGACATCTTCTCTTATGTCTTTGTGATCACTTCTGAAGAAATGAAATGATTGATGATTTAAATCTGTGACCTTATGTTAAACTAAACTTAAAGACATCAAAAAAAATGATTGTGAAAACAATGTGTATTCTTACCTCTCCTTTGCATCTAGGAAGGCCTTGGCAAAAGGGTTGTGCTTTATTTTAAGAGAAGTTATCTAAAATCCAAACATAAACAACAACAAAATAGTTAAAGATTGTGGTTTTCTACCAAAAACATCATAAAACATACACTAAATACTGTGCGTAAATGTTGTGCGTAAATTACGCACGGATTTAGCGTGCATACAATAAACATTATTGTTGCGTTCATTTTAGTAATATTAGTTTTATATAAAAATAAACTTAAAAATACATAATTGCCAACCTCTTCGTTTTGGTATGCCGTTACTGCAATGAACTGAGTCTCTGGGAAAGAGTGGCTGGTGATCATCCTCCTCGGGCCTCCAACCCGCACGATATGGATGCGAGGCTCGTATTTGTGTAAGGAATTTAACATTATCTGAAAAACAACAGATTAACACTTTTCATACGCCTGAGTCATGATTTTTTTCACATGTATTTTATTCTGAAATCAAAGCATGAATTTAGGAAGAGAATTAACTGTTTGTATCTGAAGAAAAAAACAAAGAAAGTACAACATGGAACATCCGCTCTCCTTACCTGACCTCCTCCGTTTAGTTTATTGGTGAGTTTGACTTTACTAAAGGAGACGGGCGCTTTCATCCAGTGCCCCCCGAAGTTTGGAGAGTCCGGGTGAATGTACACACAGCTGGGAGTCTGAGGCTCAGGTTTGCCACCGGGGACCCACTCCCCGTTCACGTATTTCCACCTGTGGTTGTCCGCAGATACGAAGTCCAGCAAAAAGGAATACATGGCGTTCGGGTCCAATCCAGACACGTTTACTTTCAACACCGGAAACATGCGCCTGAATAAAAAAAAAAAGAATGACAAAAATAATTTCATTAGTATTTAAAAGTGCTGTATTTGATCTGATATTATATACTGTTTCTTTGCAATTAAGCTCACCTGCCATTCTTTGTAACTATCATTTCATTTGTAAGATCCTTAAATTTCTGCCAAAGCTCGTTCTCATCCAGGGACACTTTCAGCTCCTTCTCCGTGGGGTCGCCCTTCTCGCTGCCGGCCTGCAGCTCACTGTCCACGGCACTGAGGAGGTGGTCCATCCGGTTCTGACTGGCCTTCCCGGGACACTCGCCAGCGGCCATCCTGTCCAACAGCTCCAGGGCTGAAAAGAGCACAGGTCTTATTGAAAAACTAAAACTTTTTCCTCTTCTTGTGTCTTCTTCACAAAGAAAGGCAGTTATCTCAGGACGCAGGACGACATGAAACGCCCCCAAATATATAGGCTGAAGAGAAGCTCCGTCTCAGGATGGGTGTTTGGAACAGACATGGTTGGTTCATCTCCTCTTTGATCTTTGCGGGCTTGTCACCGATTGGCTGGGAGCGGCCATATCATTGAGGTCCACAGGATGGCAGCTTTTGATTAAAGCAGTTTAACCTACTTTATTACATCAGCCTGTAAACATTGACACTTAGATCAAAGCCACACCCGCAGAAACCAAACCACTGTGCGTCGACCATGGCTGGTCTTCAGTCCCTGTGGTTTCTGATTCCTTGAACTTTTAATGAGAAATGTTGACCTATTGTTTCGGTTAAAACTTGTCAAAATTGCTTTAACTGTTGATACATTGTTTTGACTGGGATAGATTTAGTAAACCACATTTTCAGAAACCCCAAAAATCAGAATCAGAAAAGGATTAATTGCCAAGTAAGGAATTTGACTTGGTGGGTGGTGCATACATAAACATATTAAAAAGAAACCTGAACCATTTAAGTCATGTGGTAGTGGATTAAGACTGTGCCAATTAGGGGATGAAAGAAGAAGTTATTATTATTATTTTTTTTTTTCCAACATCCTTTTATTGAACAAATTGTTGTTTGAAATATGTTTATTGTGAAACATTTTCATTCAACAATGAAGTTTGCATGGCATTTACATTACAACAACAAAAAACAGCGACAGACATCCTACAAATAGTATCAGAAACTGTGACAGACATTAAACAAATTCTACATACATACATATATATATATATATATATATATATATATATATATATATATATATATATATATATACATACAAGTTATTCTAATATTAATGAGCTATTGAATAAATGGATGACTACATATAAATAAACACCAACAAATAGATGAAAAATTACACTCAAGTGCAACAACCACATCCTTAATAATTGTATTTCAAACTTTTGAAGTGTCAAATAGAACAAACTACCGGCTGTAAATCTGCATCATCATCACACACCAATAGTTTAAAGTTATTATATTGTAACTTTTATTTCAGAACAAACATGAATGTAAGGTATTTAATGTATATACAACAATTGACATATTAAAACCATTTTATAATTACTTACACATAATATAGTATTATTATTGTCAATATAAAAAATATATACTAGTAGTTAACCAGTACAACATGAAATAAACACATTCTGTTAATGTTAAATTCTTTTTATCTTTCCATATATTTGAGATATTAATGCATCCATAAACTGCACTTTACAGATACACAGAACAGATACAATAATGACTGCACATATTCCCTGTAAACAGAAGGTATAACTTCAGTGATCTGTGTTCTCTGTATAGTTTCTCCATAGCTTGAACCCACGGTCTATTATCTGAAGACAGAACAGAACATTATATGTTAAAAAATTACGCAATCTTCACAATAATAATCAATCTGAGAGATAATTCTACCTCTACATGCTTTTGTTGACACACATCTTCAATGGATAAGGGATCAGGTGTCTTACGGCGGCACGCTGCTGCGTCCCAAACCAGAGTCTCAAGATCTCGGTGGCTGCCAAGAAACATCCACAAATACAGAATGTTAAGTGACAACCAGTCTTTTGTCTCCAACAAACAAAGTAAATACATATGATGGATGGTTGTATTGTCATGCACCTGGCTGAAGTCCTTCTGACCAGCTGCTGGGGATGTGAAGGTCGGTCATTCCGGACACTTCTTGGCTGTTTCGGAGAGCAGAGAGGCGGCTGGTTGGTTTGGCTTATCTTCCTTTGTTTGGAGACAATGCCTGGAAGCATCTATGGAAGGACAATTATGGAAAAAATCTCTCGTTGATTACTCAATTCATAAAACACATCAACTGATTTACATCCAGACATGTAGAGCCGCAGTGTCATGCTCACAAATAACTACTGCATTCTGGTCATTTTATTCCGTGTGACCTGTTGCCATGGTGGTTTCCAGAGAAAAAAACAAACGTTAAAGGCAGATAGTGTGTGACAGCTAGGTGTTAGCTTCCATAGAGCTCTGTGGTGTTGTGTTGTGTTGTGGCTGGTTTGTGTTACTAACCAAATCTTGGTTGCCTCGCTCCTCCTGCCAGCACAGTGAGTCTGTCTCCCTGTCCAACAGTCTGGACCAGAGTTCACAGCAAGCGGAGAAAAACAAACCTCACTCAGTTTAAAGAGCACTTGAAAGACTCCTTCAATATGCTTCTTTTCTCCTGTCTCCTCATTGGTTCTAAACGGTACTAAAACAAAACTTATAGAAAGGTTTCAATGATCCATGTCAGTGCATCATTTATTTTATGTCTCTGTTTGCTGAATTACCAACCTTTGGGACAAAACCATGTTGGTTAAACAAAGATCATGCATTTGTCTCAGCCGTCTCAAGTAAATCTCTGCTTTCTTGCTCTTCTCTGGAATTTTAGGGATAATCTGTGATTGAGAGAAAGTAGTAAACATGAGCGTTTCCCCTCTGTTGTTCTGTGCTTTGCTACCACACACTGGAACTAAAAGAGGTAACGGCTGACCTACCAAATCAGGCATCTTGCTCTGGAAGTTCTTCATAAAGTTAGGCTGTAGGGTTGCAAATGTGGGGGCTTTCATCTGTGGGTGGCACATATTACATTCAACTATCATTTCCTCGTCCGTTAATCATTTTGTAATTTAAAAACAGACATCCCCTTGTATACGAGCTGAGGTAACCATGGTGTAAAAGTCATGTGTGTCATAGTCAGTGTCATTTCCCACAGTCCTAGTGTCCTGTTTGGCGCCTCTCTGTCCTGCTCCAACACCCCACCCAGCGCTAACTGTCACACTAGGCCACTTCCTGATGTGGGACTGCAGCACCCACTGTGAATTAATGTTATTGATCTATATAATCCCCAAGCCCATTCCCCCATCCTCAAAGGATAAATTGCAGGTGCAACTCAAATAAACTTCAGAGAAGGCATTCAAGTCTGTATTCACTTTGCTTTGCTTCTATTACGTGCATGTTAAGTATAACATAATAATATAATATAATATAAGTAAAAATACAAATCACTTTACTTTACCGCTAACCACTTTAAACCATGTTGTGTACTGTATTTCAAATTCTGGTGTTCTCACCTTTCAGGCCACCACTGGTTTCCAGTTGACCCAATAGGGTATGAAAATCAATTTTATTAGACACAAACATGCCAAAGTTACGATGTTACTGTCAATATGGTTTCATTGATCTTGGCATTGATGGGTGATAAAGTAGTTTCTATGTGTAGATTGATTTGAAAAATTTAAACTTCTATGCAATAACAAAGTTTTAAGTCTGGCTGCTAGCTAATTGTCATATTGAAATAAATGTAAACCAACATTAATTTTGTGTAAAACACATTAAACTACATAACATTACATTACATTTAGCTGACACTTTTATCCAAGGCGACTTAAAATTGCTACATGTGTCAGAGGCCGCACGCCTTTGGAGCAAATAGGGGTTAAGTGTCTTGCTGTAGGGACACATTGGTTAATGTATGGTAGTGGGACTTGAACCCAGATCTCCCACACCAAAGACATATGTCATATCCACTGCGCCACCCAAATAAAGTATACACTATAAATAAACTATATATAATGTGTAGTAACAAGATGATGAAAAACAAGTATTGTCCTTTAATATGTCCTTATTAACTTATCACATAAATATAGTGGATTAAATGATTAGAGAACATGACAATATAATGTAAGTCAACTGAAACATGAGCAAAAATCACCATTGACTTAAGCCAACACCTCCCTGACACTGTTTTTATAAAAGGAAGGCAGTATTTTTTGCAGAGTAATTGATCTGTATTCATGCACATATTATTGTGAGGTAAACTGAGTAATTGAACTGTATCCATACACATTTTATTGTGAGGTAAACAAGGAAGTTTATGAGTAAGGTGCCTCACAAACAATTAAAGCCTGAACCCTGTATCGCCACCCCAAAGATGTTAATAGGTGTGACAGGCCTCTATGCCAGAGGAGGATCTGAGATGTCAGCATGGAGCTGTGGTGAGTAATGCATGTCTGCTGGCTTTCACCAGTCTTGTCTGACCACTGTTTGCCTTCCCCTGCTCTCCCTCCAGCTAGGCTCATCCTTTGTTTGCTCAGGCCCGTTTTGACACAGAGGTGAGAGAAAAATGAGTCCTGCGTGTTTGTGTGCTCTCATCTCGGCACCTGAGCATAACCTCATCTCCAAAGTCTCTTTACCAGCTTCTCTCCTGAACTCTGAAAAGGTGTGAAATAATGCTCTATATCACCTCTTTATATCCCGTTTCTGCCTTCTTTAATTAATACAAAATAAAAATTAGATGTCAAAATTTGATAAATGAACTTAACAAGTCTTCTGTTCACTATGTTATAGGCATGGTGAGCCTTTTCCTTGATACAAGCTACAATTATGCTCCGATTTGTCAACAAAATACGTCTAGCAGCAACTCTAAAGCTCACTTTAATTAACACCTTATATCTTGTAGGGTACCAAAGTGTAAAAACAACTACTTGTGGTTTTACAGGGCGTTATGTGCTGGACTATTTCTGTGCCGGGAATAGTGACTTTCATCGACATGCATCCAACGAAGACTCATAAACCCAAACATTGTTGTTTGAACACATTGATTTTTTTATGTTTAATAAAAAAAGTGTTAATTAGTTAATTAATTAGTGTTAGTTAGTGAACCTTTAAGGTGCTGGTAGGCAGATTGTGTTACTTTTGGACAGAACCAGGCTAGCTGTTTCCCCTTGCTTTCAATCTTTTCAGTCTAAAATAGGTTGGCTGTAGCTTATCTGCAAACTATTCCTTTATTATTTTGTTTAATCTTACATTGTGGGAGAAAATAGAGGAACCAAAAACGAAAGCTAAGCTACCTGCAAAGAAGATGAAAAAATATTAAGCCTACAGTAATGCATTTTACTGCTGAGTATATTTTATCAGTGTGGGTTTATGGGTGTTGGTTTGAGGAGGCAGTTGGGTGATCACTGCTCCAGGTGTGTTTGCCTCTCACTGCCCTTGTTAAGTGGGATTACTGCCCCTGTGGTTTTGACACTAACCTTGGGAAACATTTGCTCAATTTCATCCTTCTCCTGGCTGCCACCGAAGATCAGCTCTGCCGAACCAGAGCCATTCTCTAATAACCTACACACACACACACACACACACACAAAAATAATGAGTCCATTTAACAGCTGGAAGAACATAAGACCATCAACAGATAATCATATTTTAACCTAAATGATAATTACTGAGGAAAATGGTGTCAAAACATATTTGTTGTCCGGCCAACTTGCTTACTGTTGGGATGTCTGACCTGCACACAAAATGTCACGTTGTTAATATATTCCTTATGGTGTGCTACTTCTCAAGGGTAGCCATAGTGTGGTGCAGCTCACACCCAATAACACTGCACACTCGGGTGACAACACACTTTGTCTGCTGGGTGCAAACTGGCTTCAGGGAGGACTCCTGAGCAAGGCAGCGTTTACTCACACGACAGTGCAGCAGGTAACAGATCTATACAAACCCCATGAGCTGCACAGGAGGCCGGAGCAGGAATGAGGATGTGGACCTGTGCACTCATTTATGTACAATATTATCGCTGACATGTTAATGCTGCAGAAACGTGAGGATACAAAAACTCTGATAAATCAATTAAAATGTTGCCTAGATGGATCCTACAAAATAAAGAGGCCAGCTCTGTCTTATGTACATTTTCCACTGAAGTTAATTTACTGTATAGTAATAGACATGGTATCTTCTGGGGACCTGTTATACATACTCGGGAAATTCAACATGTTGAAGAGATCATGACCAGATGGCCACAAAGATAGCAAATTAACTGTCCAATAAATTATAGCAGCTAATAATTATCATATAAATAGTCACAAAGCAGAGCAGATTGGGTGAATTGGCTCATTACTTAAAAAAATAAACAATGATTTTGAAGACTCCATATTCTCAGACTCAGCTTTATTTTTGGTATTTCTTATGGATGTGGGGAATGTGCCTGTGGCACAGTCGGGTTGGGGGCAAAGGGGGGCTGCTGTCTCGCCCTGTTTGTATGTGGAGCGGTGAGATTTCACACTGATGGAGGACTTGTCATCACAAGCCTTCACTCACTTTCTGACCAAGATCCTAATGTCCTCAAGTAAATGTGCTGTTTACCGGTGGCAGCCTCGTGCTAACATCATACATGCTCCTACTAAACAGAGTTCAGCCCTAATTAACAACAAGAGTGGCAGTGGCCAACACTTTTCTGTTATACATTCACAATATGTTAACACAAAGGACGCTGACGGTGAAAAAATATAACGTGGATCCGACCATCATCCAGCAAAAAAGTGGTATAGTATAATTTGTGAAATTAGTATTTGAAACTGACAACAGTTATGTTATCCGCCAGGTGTTTGATTGTTAAAGAGACAATGGCAAAAGAAATCTGTTTGAGATTTATTTCTCTCCTTTTCTCTCACTTTCTGAGAATGGATGTGCTGAAAGAAGCGTAAGTTTCAGTTTATGTGTAAGCGCTGAATGAAGTTGAAGTGTGAATTTAAGTGTATGTGCTAAGTGAAGTGTCAGTTGAAGTGAAAATGCTAAAAGGAGTTGAAAATTGAAGTTTAAAAACTGCAAGAAGTTGAAATGTCAGTTGATATTAGGTGACAAATTGAGCTGAAGTGTCAGTTGAAGTAGAAGACCTGAAAGAAATTAGTGGAGGTTAGAGTGAATGAACTGAAAGATGATCTCAGTTAGTGTGTCAGCTAAAGAAAAAGCTAAATCTTTAACATTTCATAAAACTGTTGCATTTGTAGTAAATCATTCATAATAACAGGGATAATGCTTGTATAACTAGTGATGAATGGAACCACAATACAACTCTAACTCTCTAAGCTCACAGATTATCTCTGCCACCTTTTGGTAAATGGCTTGCTGTTTGCCTGGAACCCCATACAACTTTAAATGAGAAGGAACTCTCCAACAGTTCAACATCTGCTCGCAGTCCAGGCATTAGGTGACACCATTGGCCCAAATGCTATATTTCTTTTGTAGTGGACATAATTACAACATTTTCCCCTGGAAGATGTTTGTCAGAGTCAATGTGACCGTCCGAGGAGGTGAGTCTCCACAACAGCAGGGTCATCTTGTGTTTGGTCATCTCACTTCTATGTGAGTAATCAGCTCTCTCCTCCAGGAGGGTCCATGCTAAACAAGCCTCCAGTGGAGTCAGTGTTTGTTCTTAAAGGCAGTGCAAACAGAGATCCAGAGTGCTTAAAGTTTTAGACCAAAGGCCTTTATAAATGAGTAGGCCTACCATCTCCCTGCTGGCCCACCACAACCTGTAGCTTTGACACCTAAAACCTCAGGCATGTACTGTATGCCTTTAACAAAGGATCTTATCTTATCTTAAATATACACAATAACCTGCCAGATGAAAATTGTATCCTGCTACCTAATATTAGACATATAGACTTAAGACTTATATGTTCTGTCACTTTCAAGCAATAGTTCAAAATCTTGGAAAATACACCTAGTTGCTTTCTTGTGAGAGTTAACGTTAGAAGTTTGATACCACTATCAAGTCTACACAACAAAGGCCCTGACACACCAACCCGACGGCTGACCCGACGGCCCCGAGTTGGCCAAAAAAAGTGCCTTGGAACACACCGAAGCGATGCTGACTGCCGACGGCAGCTGATTGGACGAACGCATCACCAAACACGAGTTACCGACCTCGCCAGCTGACGGCTGATTATCGGGTTAGTGTATCAGGGCCTCAAGACTAAACAACACAACAAGGGGCTAGTTAGATTAGTTTATAGTTTAGAGCTTTTTTACTTTATCTTTTACAGATTAACAAAACAAAATATGTGTTTAGATTATAAATAATATTTGTATTAATTAATGAGTTTTAGAGGTAGATTTGGTTAGCTTTAGAAAAAGCCAAACTAGCTATTTCCCCGTTTCCAGTCTTTATGCTAAGCTAAGCTTACCGGCTTCAGGCTCTAGACTTAAATTTAACGGACAGATATGACTGTGTGGCATCAACCTTCTCTTCTAACTCTTGGCAAAAAAAGCAAATGAGCTCATGGTCCAAAATGTCAAATTATTGCTTTAAAAGTACCAAATGTTGCAGAGTTTAAAAAAAAGAATAAATAAATGATCGCTGAGAAAAGGATTATTTTGAATAAAATAATTGTTTAGTAGTCAATACTCATGCAGACGAATTACAGTGTAGGCAGTCTCCACCTGGAGTGGTCCTCCTGTTCTCCCTCTTTAGCAGTGCAGGGATGTTTTTCGGAGATTTTGTACTGAGTCATCAAATCCTCTGCAGGTCTGCTCTCCAGCACTGTTAACACAGATACACATACAAAGGCACTATTGTTTTCCCATAATAGATCTAGAAAGAAAGTTGTTTTTATATACTGTATATCAAAGTGTAACTCAACTCTTTTTCCTGACATCCTCCAGACTTTTATGGAGCTGTGATGGGTGACGGTTATATGTGATGCACCTATAAAAGTCTTCAAAGTCGTGATGGGTCTTCAGATGTCCACGCTCAGCTAACTGCTTCTGGAGGTCAAAAATCTCAGAAAATAGATTCAGTGACAGAACGCTTTGATGAATGTCACAGTGAGGGATGTAACATCAATCAATGGCAGAGCGGCTTAAAGTCAGGTGTCATACTTCTGGTACCGGGACAAAACCTACCAGGTAATAGCTGGTTTTAGGGAGGGACTTCAGGTATGAGTCATTGTGCTGCAGCTTGGAGAAGGCCAACTTCTTTTGTTTCTGAGTAAAGAAGAAAGGAAAAGGAGGCAGACAGACCGTCAGAGGAGGACAGAGAGGTGTTGGAAAAAAGTGAGCCTCCCTTGTTTCAGGGGCTGGGAAACAGAGTGCCCAGAACAAATGAGAAGTAAACATGCAACCACAGGAAGCCATTAACAGCAGCAAGGGCCAATTAGGCCCCAGCAGGTGTTCTTGCCATTGCCTGCTTTGGTCCTGTCTCACTTCTGTCTGTGACAGAGGCTTTCAATCTGAGCTGAGGAAACAACGGGTAGTTTCATTTGCTCAGCCATTTGAAGCAAAGGAGTCCTACTGGACGGCCTCTATAGTCCTTTATTGTGCTCTTTTTGTCTCCCCCCACCAAGTGCAAGTCATTAGAGGGGACAATTACATCCTCCAAGCTCAACTTTTACAGGAGGGGAAGATAAGACAGGATCTCTCTCCCGTTAAAGCCCCTCTATGCAGGCACTCTCTAAAGCTTATTGATCTTTTCACACCCTGTCAGAACAGAGACAAGTCAAAATGAAAGTCAATCACAGAAACTACATTAGAAGGAGAATTATACACAAGAACGGGAAATGAAATTTGCAACAACAAAAAAAATGAAGTGAAATAATGTATGGAAGTAAAAAAAAGGCCATAATAATTTGAGAATGATGAAATGGCAAAACCTGAAATTACCTTCTGTACATTTCTAAGAGGAAAAGGATTCAAACCTTGTAAATTTATATGAGATGGTTTTCAAAATAAAATATGTCAATGCTATAAAGTCAGGGGTGTTTCAACTTCAACAGTAATTACTTAATAGTGATTAAAGTTTATTATTAGGTATTCTATTCTATTCTATTAGGTATTATTCTATTGTTAATAAGATTTAAATTATTATGCCTCTTTGTTTCCGTAGATTGAACCCAAAAACACTTAGATTACCTGATTAAACATCACTTGCAAATTATTACAGTAAGCAACATTTGACTAAATAATAATAATTGCTACAGAAGTCCCATTCAGCAACAGTGTTAGCCTGCTATACATACTGTGCAGGACTTAGAGACTAACAGGATTAAGTTGTAAACTGCAGCTGCAATTGTCTTAATGATATGCATGTCACTTGAAGACTAAGAGAAAGTGGAGGTGTTGTAGTCAAAGCAGGGAGGCTTTGATTTGCAGGGTTGTGTATTTGAGCCCAGACAAAGGCCATCCAGCTTAATACTTGGCCCCCTGATGGAAGATCAAGTTTTGACTTTCATAGTTTACATCATGCCCTAAAGTCCCAAACCAAACAGTTGTTTAACCAATTTTATTGTATGATAAATTACAAAATAAATCAACAAAACCTATGAAAAAAATACAGGCCGGTGTTTCCACTGTGCCTGTAAACAATCACATTATGAAAAATACTGGAAAAACTGGCCCATGGATGGAAGTAATTATGACCCCCAGTAGTGAATGTAGAAAGAAAAACAGAACATACAGCAAGACATTTCATATCAGATTGTTTTTCTAACCCCCCCCTTAAAGTATTTAATCTTATGAGTTCAGTACATTAAAAAGGTAATCTGTAATAAATAAAATCACTACAAGGAAAGCACTGATTTCTCATTTAAAACCATTAAACGTAAATGTCAGACAGAGATTGACCCCTGCCATTCATGCACATGACTCAAATAAAGCACTCAGTGCTGCAACCTTAAGTTTCAATGATTTACCTGCTTGGTTCCATTCTCTGACTTTGCTCGGGCCGTCTCATCTCTCTGCTGCAGCAGTAATCTTTGTGATTGGACCTTGTCTTTGAGCAGGGCAGCATAGCGGAGACTGAGAGCATCTCGGAGACGGTGCAAGTTCCTATATGCCTCTAGATGGCGCTGGAGGATAAACAAAAAAGAAACTGACACAAACTGAAGGGAAATGAGCTAAAAAAAGAAAGAATGGAGGCAGAGAGCAGAGCTTTAGTATTGGCTACAGAAAAGGAGATGGAGAAATTACTGATTAATGGTCAAAGACCAGTAGACATTTTATTCTAAAATGTTCTCTGAATGTATAATTGTGTGTTCTCTGCAGATGGCAACAGAAAAAAGTATATTTGTGACTAGGAAAGTATCTTAAACATTCTACAATTGGTACAGTATTTATCAACCTTCTCAAGCTGAGCCTGACGCCAGGCCTTGGTCTCTTGGTCCGGGTCTGGACCGCTGTCATGCATTGTCTTCCTCCTCGGGGCTCGGCTTTGACTTCAACCCCTGCCTATCAACAGTAAAACCCCAATTTAGATGCTGTGGGAGTGAATCAGTCAGCTTGCCTGAAGATTTAAAAAAATAATGCTTTTTTTGTAATCCCTCATCTGCCAACAGCAACCTCCCACACAACTGCCTGACGTTGTGTCTTTGCTGAAGATACGGAGGAGGAATATGCCCACTTCCTCTCCTACAAAGCCCTCACCGTATTTCCTGTCTCTAGAAAACAATTTTGTAAGGCTGTGATCTGCCCTAAGCATATTATTGGGCAACAGTGTCCTTATGTAATCCTGATAATGAAAATGATACCCAACAGATGTTGCAGATGGAGGTTTTATCGACAGATTTCAACTACTACATCTTTAGGCAATTGTCTTGTTTCAGAGCATAAAGACAAACTATAAGATGAAAAGGAATGCCAAATATGGAGCATGTTACCAAAAGAATTCAAGGCTTATGGTGGTAACAGCATGCATGCCAAAGCAGATTAAATATACAGAAAAACATGGAGCTACTTGCTCCTTTTAATAACCCTTAACTGAAGATTGCTTTAGCTTTAATGGCAGGACTGTACTCTTTGATCTAAGTCTTCTCTCTGAGGTCGCCCTGGTTCTGGGAAATGCCTTGTTCCCAACAGGCTGCCACTGAATGACACATTAAGTTTATGGGCTGAGTGTGTTCAGGAAGTGTCTGCTTTGTCTTTTCTCACAAAAGCTGCTGGAAACGCGGGGTTTGTCAGTTTGGTTGCCATAGTAATACTGTCTTGGCAGAGGAAAGGGACCTGTCGTTCTTTTGCTCTCACTGCTGTGTGCAGTGTCAGTGACGGGGCGAAGGCAGCATCCATCTGTGCTACCCTGCCACTATAAATCAGTGGAGGAGAATGCAGCCGTACTGCTGTACCACATACCTCTCGACAGTGATCATGATGCTGCTGGGAAGTGGACAGAAGCCTGCAACCATTTCTCTCTTCTTTTCATTTTTTTTTTTTTAACTCCTGCTCTAACTCTTACTGTAAACACATTCTCACTCACTAAGTCACATTTTACACTGTGATGTACTTTTGTTGCTAAATGATTAACACAAGCAGCAAATATTAAATACAACTACAACACATTTGTCATTGTTTACACAAAACGACTCAAAATTACACACGTTTCTATGAAAGTAATCAAACCAACTGTAGAGAACATAAGCCAGTTCAGAGTGCAGAGAGTCAGATTGAATTTGCGGTTTCACAATATATTTTTTTAGTCTACTGTCATGTGCTTTTCGTTTTTTATTTGTTCTTTGGCCTTTTGCAATTGGACTACTGTATTGTTCTACAAGTGCCTAATATACAGACATTCAACATTTTTGTACTTGCAGTGTACAGGATATTCACAATACAAGTTTTTACTTTTTTGTTTACATTGCAAAATGTGTTTACTGTATGAAATACTGTAAACATTTTTTTCTGTAACTACATGATCTGCACAATGTGTTCTCAACTTTTGAGATAACGTCTAATGAATGCTCTGTAGCATTTAGTTACTGACTGGCATTGTATAATCTGAACGCATTGTTTGATTTTGCCAGCAGAGTCAGATGTTTTGTGAATAGAGTTTGAGAATTTGGTTTTGTGTTTACAGTTTTGAGAAAATGGGTGAGGGTTTCAAGTAATGTGTCTTAGCAATCGAGAAAAAATGTAAAATAGAGAAAGATTAATAAATAAAGAAATTAGATGCTGCAGGTGTAAACAGAAACAGTTTGTGTGTGGCAGAGGATTAAAATAGAGAGACATACAGCACGGGGAGGAGTTAACAACTCCAAATGTGAAAGACCTTGAAGGGCAGTTTGGAAAAAGTGTTTCCACTTGTTGTAACCAAGCCGACTGTCTCATCTTGTTGCCAGCTCCTTCTTCTTTAAATTCTACTTTTCTTGTTCAATACAAGTAGCCTATTTAAGTTACTTTAGACATACTAATACAACTCTCTCTCACCCTCCAGGACAGACACAGTCACGAATAGCTCGGCTTCAGGCCTAAACCAGACAGCAGTGAATACCAGAGAGAGGCACATAAACAAGGCCACAATTGAAATGACACAATAGAGGAGGATTACATTACTTTCAGTCACGAGCCAGTAGATATTATCATCACAAGAGCCACGGAGAATCGAACGGGTCTTGGTACACGCTGCACAGGCTCAGCCATGATCTCAGTCCGCAACATGAGACAATAAAACTTTTGTGACACTGAATGGGAACATCTGAACAGACATGATGTTTTATTCTGGCAGTTTGTTTGTCTACTCACATGAAATCTGTAATGTCATGTACTGTACCACAACAACAATGTATACAGGACACGTGTTTGGCACCTGATTACTTTATGTATGTCATTCCTGAATAAGATGTGAATTGACAGGTTAACAGCGGAATAATATATGAAACTCTCAGTGGTGATGAACGGGTTATATAAAATACCTTTCTGACAGCAAGTTTTTTTCCAAAATAGAGGGCAGATTGCTTGCCTGATGAATGTTTTTGCACTTAGCTCATAGCAATCCACCATTGAGGGAAGCTAGAAAAGATAATTGACATGTTGGCATCAAATTCCCAAATAATATCAAATGACAATGTTACCTGAGGTTATAAATCATTTTTCAAAAATAGCTTACCAGTTGTTGGTGTGTGGGTTTTTCAAACACTCTAATGTCTTAAAGCTTGCACTCCTCTGTCTTGTGTGTGGCTTTAAAGTGGAACACACTCAGTGTAAAACTGTGGTTACCAAGTTACAGAGAACAATGGAAAAGAGTTCAACCTTATTGCAAGGAACACACTGTACACACAAACACACCTATATGGTATGACCCTGCATGAAGATTTAATGTGTGTCCAAGGCTGGATTGCAGTTTCCTTCAAAGTTCCTCTTGACTGGCTAATGTTCAATACGATAAAACATAGGCAGCTGAAAAGAACCAAGAAAGAAGTGACTAGTGTCTTTATAGCCTAATTTCTCTTTAAATCTTGTTCATCGTATTCAGTTTTTTGGCTAAAAACTGTCAAATACTGGTTGGTTTAGCAGCCCTCAACTGGTCCCTGACCAGCTGTTTCTCTCTCAGGAGTAGGCTACACAGGGTTCATTACTACTTATAGCATTAACGTAGCTCTTACAGTTCAGTGAGTACCAAATGAGTATAGGAATGTCATGATTAAGACGTCAGTTCAAACTGGGAATACCTTTGCTGCAAACCATATAGTTCTGGCACTTTGGGTGAAATTAACTCCCAGAAATTTGGTGCCAACACTATTTATCTCCTGTAGCTACATACATTGTTTTGTTTGTTATAACAAAAGTAAAGCAGACTGGAGGTAATTTCCTGAAGGGATCATGCACCTGTGCCCCACAGTACACTGGTCAGCCCTGCTTAACAGGGAAATCTGAGAAGCTTAGGACACTAATACCTGGATGGCCTCAGGTAGCTACAGTGGCAACAAAAAAAATCCTTTAAAATACAATCTGGGAACTGGCCAGACTGTAAAAGAAATCTAAGTGACTGCAAATCAGCATTATGTAACAGACTCATTCAAAAGGCACAACACAAATCAGCTTTGAAAAGATTTAAAACGGTCAGTGACACTTGCAAGATTAAAAAAAAAAACATTTTTTACTTCAAATGGCATAAAATCATCAGCTGAGAAAACGTTTGACAGTACAAATATTTAGTAAATACTAAATACTGTAAATCGCTGATAAATCCCTACAAAAGGTAACCCTCTTATTAGAGAAAAATAAACAGTCCCGTTTGGTTTGAGCAGCAGGCGCATATAAAACCCTGTTGTTGACAGCTTATTGTTCTCCACACAAAGGAACGCTTTCGCGTCCCTTTACGCAAACCCCTCTGCCAATCCACAAGCGCCCCACTGAAAACAAAACCATGTGCAAAGGACAAGAATATCAAGGTATTCAGTTCAAACTTCAACAACACATTGAATAGGCATTACACTCGCAAAGCCATAAGAAGCAGTGTTGGCCATGCCACAGGCTGCAATTAAGCTTTAACATCTTATTTTTGTTGAGGCGAGATGTCAAATGCCCTATTATTCATTTGCAATTTACTCAACTATTTTCATGTTTCTTCAATTTTCTTCACTTTTGTGTGACATCTATTTTAGTACATAACCCCGAAACAAATTAGGATTCCTCTGGAGTGGATGTTAACCCCTCAGTCGCTAATCGTTTAATTAACAGGAGTCAGATTTAAGATGCCATTGCAGCAGGCCTACATTGCCTATCGGTGCACGGTTTTCATGAGTCCATCATAACGTCAGTCAGTTAGAAAATGAAATATGAAGTCAGGCGTCAGCAGCCTTTAAGGTGCGGGAGTGCTGAAAGTTTGTCGACTTTTCCCAAAGCAGCAGCATTTTCGACTCCTTTGAGCCACTCTTTACATTTCCTCACAACAGTCTCGTCCACATCTCCATCCTCTTCTTCATACTCCACATCGTCGTACTTATACTTGTCATTCAAAAGAGATATTTTAACGATGGCTGTAATGTCCTGCTCGGCGCTTTCCACTTTGGCGGCAGGAGCGCAGCCCTTGGACGCTCCGTGCGCCTTTTTAGATGGAAAAACTCGCCTGTGTCGAAAATCCGCGGAAGCGCAACACTTCTGCTGCTTTGCCATCATCTGCTTTTCAAGATTGCGTTTTTGGATGACAAGAATGGCTTCAGGGGTGAGACTGAGTGTAAACTGAATCTCCTTCTTCCCTTCCTCTTTGCCGTGGAGGTGTCTGGCGGAGTCCATGGAGCTGGAGCGCCTGACTCCTTCAGACGAGTCCTGAGGTTTGGGTACCGAAAGCCAGGAGCTCTTTCCCTGGGTCTCCTGACTGGCACCCGCCTTCTGAGCTGAGCCTCTACTCTTCTCTGGCTGGGCTTTTCGCCCCAAATTCCTTAAATTCGCCGATGTCCAAGAAGATGACTGCTTCTCCTTCTCGGACCCACCTTTATCTCCGCCGGATTTGCTGGTGAGCTCATTGTGAGGAGGCACTCCGTTGGCTTTCTTTTTCCCGAATAGTTCCTTGCCAGGAGAAGAGATCCGCTGGTGGAGGCTGATGGGCGGAAAAGGCATTTTTGTGGCTGGAAGTGATCAGGATAAAAAAACGTGCAAATGTTCAGAGTGCAAACGAAGAAGCCCTGCATGCGCAAAGCGACGAGAGGCGCTCTGCGGGCATTATCCAACAGTGAGGACGAGAGAAGCTGTTGTGCACCTGTTGTCCACACTAACTGGAGCTCAACTGGTGCACACACACACGGCCTGGCTGCTTTATGATGGAGTCGGCAGGAAGGCGTGGTCAGGAGAAGCACCAAACAAAGCCAGGAAAAAACTGTGTTGATGTCATTTCATAATTTCCAATAACTTCCTGAAGCGATAAGCGACATCCACCTCATCTTTTCTTACAGCGCCTCTGCTGTTTTACAGTCATTGGAAACACACATCGTTTAGATAATCAGTTTGAATAACATCAATCATATTTGTAAAGAACTATGGTGTAAGTGGATATATTTTTAACCTAAAAGTGACCACAGGTATTAAAAGTGACACATTTTCCTCCTATTTTTAGTTAGTTAAATTGTAATTTTAAATAGACAAATTCATAAGAAATGAAGGAGAAAAACAATTTTAAATCATTTTCTACTAAAATGAACCTTAACATTGAAACTTATTGTAAGACAGTCTGTAAACATGTTTGCATTATAACACACAAAATGTTAATTATTCATCTCTACCTCACCTTATTCAGTTAAAGTAGTCCTAGGTATGACTATGCCACCCTATATCTTACATATACTGTATATATAAAATAATCCTGTCCTTGAATTAACAAACCATGTCATTAGCTCAGTCCTTTCAGTCAGTCATTATAGTCTCAAATATCGATTAACCGATCTGTTGTTCTTTCAGCCATTTGGTCTATACATAGAAATACACAAATAATCTATGCTATTCATTTCCTTCCTTTCTGCTGTTATCTGCACTTCCACGCAGACAGTTCCACAATTGATACAATGGGATTTTTTCCCCTCAGTGTGTAGGGTGTAAGAAGAAATCAATACTGCTTTCCAAATCCAAATTTGCAGACTGTTTATTTGATATTGCCTAAGGACGTTGAGATTTTACATTTTGTGAAACATTTTGTCATTTACTATTTAGTTACTCTGTCTATATCAATAGGATGCATTCAAGTGAAATAAATATTTTTTTTTCCACTATACTGTACAAAGTAAAATGGTTTTAAAGACGACAGTAAAAATAACATTTTAATGTGCATCAGTTCATACTTTCAAACATGTTTTGTTTGAATTTCTCAACAATGCAGACTAGAGCTGTGTTTCAGTAGCTGAACATTTTCCAACGAAACCAAAACACAATTTAGGCCAACAGTCCACTGACTCACTCTTGGAATAATCCCCCCCCCCAAAAAAAGGCACGTAGAGTTATAGATTAATTTTTTCAAGATGAGTTGGAGAAATAGGGCGAAGGGGAAACACAGGCTTGTTTTATTTAAGTGGTTGTTGTGGCGCGGGATCCCTCTCCTCTCTGACTTAAAGGATTAGATGTAATAAAAAAGGAAACAGTTGGGAGACTAACAGATTGCTTGCTGAGGTCAGGGTACTTCCCCCCTCCATCCTTAAACTTTGCCGTAATCCAAAAATAGCAGGCAAAGAAAAACGACCACAAAAACAAGCTTCACTCAACAGAATTATTTTATCCCTTAGATTAATTGCTCAAGGATTTGCTGGGTGTCTGCTAAGTTAGTTGAACAAGTAGTATTGAGGGGAGATTTTGTCCATGCTAATCCACCACCACGTTATACAAGCGTCTAATCAAACTGTGGGGGCTGCACAACAGGAAGTGAAATCCTGTTATTTAGTCGCATCATGCGGAAAGAAAACCTGGAGGCATATTAAACCTTGAACAAATCCTGCAGCTAAGACACAGGAAAACAGGATGCATAAAACCGTTTTTACATTTTTTTTATAACAATGATTGACTGCCAGTCCAAGGTATTCTATCAAATTAAAACAGCACACTTCCTCAGGATAATGTGAACATTGCACCACAGATGGGGGAAGGCTGAGGTTAGGCATCTTCCAGGAGAGGTTGTCATGACAACCGCATCCTCAAAGGCTATGCCATCATGCCAATGCAATATAGGGAACTCAATGCAAGCTATTCTGGGTTATTAGGTCACATCAAAATCACAATGTTCAGAAAAGCGCAACTAACAGGGGTCACTGCTTCATCTGGCTGGAAATCAAATTTAAAGAGGAGAAGTCATTTTAATGTAATTTGATGAGCTAAGGGGGGGCAGGTGTGTTCAAACACGCATACAGCAGATGACCAGACTAGACAGGAAATGCGTTTTAATATATTTAGCTGGATAAACTCAAAAGAGCTGTGGGTATCATATATTCCAGTGCATCATCAGTGAAGCAGTGTCTCAATTATATCTACATAATTCTATCTATCTATATGGAATAGCATCTGAGAGCCTCTTCATGTATCAGTGCCTCGCACACAGACAGAAAGGAGCAAAGGCAACCCGTTTTAATGATGCTTGTAAGAAGTCAGAACACCGTTTAAAAATGGAATTTCACACTGTTACATGCATATGGTTGTTAAGTATGGTTGGTTAATGTCTACATCAAACCTATTCATTCATATGAGGACACTTGTGTTGTTAATTATAGCAAAGTCAAAATAATGTCCCTGTACTTACAGTAATTGGTATAAAATCTTTTAAATATATTAAATGCACTTACTTCTTTCACTTTAGAAGCAAAAGATAAGTGATATAATCTGATTATAGTTATAGACCTTCAGTTAGACTTAAAAAGCGAGGATTCACAGTATTGAACAAGCCATAGTAAAAATCTGGAGATATATTGTATAAACAACAAAAGATGCATATTTTACAGAGCCACTGTTCCTTACAGTTTCAACATTAGGACCAGTCTTCCCAAATTGTGGATTAAGGAGTCCTAACTCAGACAGGTTGTGAAGCATTTCATCACAGCATCCCTGTAAAACAAGACAAAAGAAAAATCTAAATAGCAGCCAGCATTATAACAAATGACAAAGAAAAGAAATGGAACAAAAAACAATGGAGGGAATGTTGCCTGAGCGTGGTTCTTAAAAAAAAAAAAAAAAAAAAAAAAAAAAAAAAAGGTACGCAAAATGTTGTCATGCATACAAAATTAAAAGTGACAAAAATCCCCTTACACCAATTTGGGTGGGGCTCATCATGAATAAGTGAGCATGTTTTGGAGGGGAAGCACCACATGTTCAGAGTGATGGGGGCTCTCTTTGTCCAGGTACTCTGTGTTGAGGGATGATGCAATACGCGCGATCACCATGGTAACCAGGGATCGTCATTGCCTGCTCTGCTTCCCCTCACACTGTTTTCTCTTGCCATCGGTGTGTTGCTATGCAGACTTTGCCTCTAGCCACAATCACATTTCGGTGGAGGAGGTGTGAAACCAGTCAAGGTTAAAAGGAGAAGGGGGGATCATAAGCAGTCTGAGAGGGAGGAGGGGAGGTCGGCGGACAGACAGGAGACTTACTCCTTCAAATGCTCCCGTTTGTCCCTCTGATGTAGACAAAAAACATTCAACACCAGAATCCTTCCTCACATACAGCCTGACATTTGTTTTATGTAATCACTTGAGGCTTGATGCTATTTTTGTTTCCCCAAAAACTGCATGAATAAATGAGCAAGGACTTTCCCCCCCATTTCTGATTAAATATCAGAGCAACATTATCCTTAAAGCACTGTGGGAAGTGCACATGCAGCAGGTTTCAGTGACTTGGCTTGAGAGGTTATAAATAGGCAACAAGGTAATACATTAAAGGATCAAGACCATTGGCCATGTGGTTTTGTGGCATGCCAGGTATCAGTTTGTGTGACCAAAGACCAAAATCGGGAGACTGCAGTCTAATGCTTTTTAATGTGTCACTCAGAGGGATACAGGTCTGTGATCAAAATATGCTGCTCTGTAACAACATGGCAAACAATTAAGAAATACATCTAAATTAAATGAAAAATGGATTAAAGTAAGAAGCTTAAAGAGAGAGAATAATAATGTGTTGACAAAAAAATACAAAATATAATAAAGGAGTAACAAATAAAAAAGTAATCATCAGGACTTCAATAGTCAGCCCCAAAAACTGGCAGTCCAATTTGCATTTCTCTGTAGGAATTTGGTATTTTGGAAGGGTGGCACGGGAACATGTCTTTGTCCCAGCTTTGCATTGTTGTTAGCATTTGGGTTGGGGGAGGGGGGATGGTTATGGGACGTCTCTCAGCTGTCAGGATGGATTATAAGGGTTGCCCAAATACACAAGGCACTTAGTGGGTGGGGCTGCATGGGGGCTCTGGACCCTTCACCAAATGAGACATAACCCTGCTTACAGCTGGACTGACAAAACAACATCATGCCCCCTGCTTGGCTTGGGAAAAGCCTTCAGGTGGTACACCACATGGCACAATTTGAGAAGTGAACATTCAAGTACAGAAGAGTATTTTATTTCGATTAAATTCTTTGTGTACTTTGAAGAAATTACAAAGTCAATCGCTGTAAGATTTCAAGGCTGTTAGGCTCTATATAATATCACATTATCTACAATAAGACAAAGCAAGTGAGTAGTTAGTAATTCTAATATGTATAATACATATATTTTTTTATCCTGGTCTCTTATGCAGGGCAGCCTATTTGCTCTTGATCTAATCAAAATGTTGCATTGTGCTTTAACCCTATAGAGCTTAATATAAGCTCATCACAAGCAATATAAAAGCTACATAGGGAGAGAAATATGTTGCTAAATCTGGTTGAAAGAGCATTATTCCATAAGAAATGATTTAGTTTAGATATTATGGATAAAGCAGGCTCACAGGGCTAAAGCACAGAGGAGTGGGAAACAACAAGCTGCCATTTGCTTGACACTAAGTGCCTGCACTAGTCGTAGAGGGGGGATTACAGCCATATGGTGGAGGCAAACAGTGTTTGGAGGTAAATGAAAACATGTTTTCATTGAAGGATCACTCATAATATTTTCCCTATAGTGTCATTTGTAGACAGGGCATTGTTGAGATATAAATGGTAGATCTTATAAATATAATTAATTCAGTAAGCATCACATACAACTGAATGGAAAATAACAAAGGACAGATGCACATCACCATCATGTTGTCTTACCTGGCAAATGGAATGTAAGAGATGCTATACCTGAAACAGAAAAAGACAATGACAAGTTACTGACTGTAGAAGATTAGTTAAATAGAAGAATGTCCCTATTATGAGACTGAGCATGTCAAACTAAACACAAGCTGAAGAAAGATATTCTATGTGTTTCATATTTAAAATAAATGTAATGTTTTCCTTTTGGAGGGCTTCAAAGTTTGATTTTGTTTTCGATGCTGTACGCCCACATTAGTGAAATATAATTTTTTCAAAACCTTCATAATTACATAGACAATCCAAGATGCCTTGTAGATTACAGTAAACATAATTTGTATCATTGGAAACCACAGGAACTTCCCTTTAACTTAAAGTTCCAGTGTGTTTTAAAGATGCTTGTCTGCACGTCATGAGGTTGTAATGATGTGATGTCTAAGAGAGTTTAGATTACGAGGATAAAAAAACACCACAGAAAATGCAGGACCTAAAGTAGATTTGGGTATTATTAGCAGCATAATAATGGCTTTCTGATGAGCAACACACCAAAACATAAAATATGCATTCAAATGTTTCATTAAGCGTTAATCAGAATCTGAAGGGTCTTTGATGTCGCCCAGCAAAGGAATTACCAAACATGATTGAGAATGAATTAGATACACTTTAATCTTTGCACAACACACCCGCCCTCCAGACAGATTGGTAGCCAAACACCAAGTACAACAAAAACACCCCTTACTAGAAAGGATGATAGCTGAAGTTTAGCACAAAAAAGGCCCGGACACCTAACATATTTATTTATTTATTTATATGTGAGGAATCTGGTACAGCAGTTAAATGATTGACTAGCATGACTGCAAACTTATTTAATTAAATGTTCTTCTGAATGTCTAAGCTAAATAGGTAAACTGAACAAGTTAGTGTTTAATGTTAAGCTATCAGTGCCATTGGTATTAACTTCCCACTGCCTGCCATACTCTATAGCAACTTGTGCCAGTCAGTAGTGCTTCAGTGTCATAGGGTTACTTCACGGAACTCAGCCCGAGGCGTGGACTTTGCCCCAATCCGTGTGTGGAGAGTGGCAGCGTATTACCACAGAACCACCTTCACACAGACGTCTGAGTGCCTGCGTGGGAGTGCACTATGCCCCCAGTCTGTTAAGAATGAGCTTGAGATGTGTGACTTGTGGTTACCATGGTGATGCCTCGGAGAACGCAAGCAGAGTGGAAGAGAATGTACAACATGTAGGTGCAAAAGCAGCCAAGTTATGAGGCTGACACAGTCCTGCTCAGTGATGCAATGAAATTGTCCATTCCCTTCCTCCTGAGTCGCTGGGGGGGAGGGGGAGGGGGAGGGGGAGGGGGGGTTGTGTTTCCATGCCCATTCACACACTAAACATCTTTTGTTACTTCTGTGCAAATATGTTCAAATTAATGAACATACAAGTGCTGACATGCCCATACGCATCACTCAAAGGTCTTTTTATTCACTACTATGGTGGAACTTAACCCCACTGACCTTATTGCTATATGTACTCGGCTGAGTCTAATATTTTCACATTTAATCGATCGTTTAGTCATTATATTATATATATTAATAATATATGGTATTAGTTATAATATATAACTAATACTAGAAAAAGGTAAGGAAATCCCATTCCAATTTCCCAGAACCAAAGATAATGTCCGTTTGGCCGACCAACTGCCTAAACCCAAAGATATTTGACATAAAGCAGCAAACCCTCACATTTTGAGAAGTAACAAAATAGAGAATGGCACTTTTTATTAATAAATGACAATTAGACTCCGTTTATACGAATACGCTAGTGGGTGAAAAACTAAAATTATTTTTATCAGATGTGCCTTTTGTTTAGACGGCAACGGCTCAAATAACTGAAACCACCCTCCAGAGTGAAAATCTTAAAACGGTCCACTGTCGCGTTCCCGTCTAAATGGTAAAAATGCACTGTGCGAGTGTGTAGATGTGTGCCGCATGTGTGTGCGCGCCGCTTGTATGTGTGTGCCGTGTGTCTATGCTGTGTGTGTGTCCATTGTTTGGAGTGATAACTCCACCTCCTCGTCTGTCCAGACAAAATTGTCAGCTTTTGTGGTTCGCTTTGTGCTACTAGGTAGAGGAGAGGGAGAGAAGTAGAAGGAAGGTTCTACGCAGGCGTGCAGACTTAAAAGGTAGTGTGTGGCAGTGCTTCACACTACCACCTAGCCGCCTAGCTAGCTGTAGTGCATTCTACATCGAATTTCACACTTTTGCGTCACCATTTGCACGCAGATTTCCCCCCAAAATGTTTGTCTAAAAGCGGAATAAAACGTCAGAACGCAAGCCACTTTTGTGCTTTCTCTCTAGATCCTTTCCGTCAAAACATAGCCTTAAATCGATTATCAAAATAATCAATTATCAAAATAATAAATTTTCAGTAGATTAAGTACTTGCTCCTGAACCTAATGAACACAAATATTGTGGCAAAAACCATGTAACTTTTCAACTTTACTGATTAAAAGGGCATTGTAAAAAAAAAAAACAGAGACAAGAAATAATTAGGGGACATACATGTTCAGTAAAGCAGATGACACAAAAAAAACTTGAATAATGCAATAAAATCTTGTGAATTGATCTAGGAGTAGAAATGACACACTATACCTTCTATACGATAAGTGGGGGACATTAAAATGGCTTAGGTCTTTTATTTTACACACTTAAAAACATGTATAAAACTAATTAAGGACTCTGGGATGGGTGCCATTTTTTCTCATTGGACTATTTACCTGTGATTTTATTAGTACAGTAGTAATGACCCCAGATATAGCTGGCAGCAACTTTGTGTTTTGTGTAAACAACACAGGCACTAACACCTGTCTGTCTCAATGTCTCCATGTAAGTCTACATTGATCCTGGCATGCTTCTTCCTCTACGGCCCGAAATATACTGACCTACTGTACCATAATGCCTGGCATCCTATAGTACCTACCAGTCTTTTTACAACCTCACTCAACAGGTACAATATATGTCAAGCAGATGTCGCGGCCTGTATTACCTTATATGTGCATCTTATTATTACTACTACATGACAATTATATGGGATATGTATGCTTTGAAAAAATCTTGAACTACACTGAAGCTATGTTGCTCCAAAACAATAAGAAATTGTTTAAGTTGAACCAATTATAGCTTTAGCCGTGCACGTGCCAATAGCAATAAGTCAGCTTAAGGCCCCGACACACTGACCCGATAATCAGCCGTCGGACAGTCTGGCGAGGTTAGTGACCCGAGTCTGTTTAGTGTGTTCCGTGCCGTTGTCCGTCGGAGGAAGCCGTCAGCCTTCATTTTGGCCAACCTGACATGTTTGGTCGGAAGGCGGGCCCTGCCGGCAGTTGGACTCAAATGATCAATCTGATTGGTGGAGTGCTAACCCTGAAATGATGAGCGGAACGAGCGTGACTAGAGTCTCAAAACTGGACGAAAATCTTTTAAACTGACCTTTGCTGATCTGAAATGAAGACAGATTCAGCGACTGAATGGCCTATATTTCGCGCTTAAAATGTTTTAAGAAACACGTTTAGGTAAACTATTTTAGTAAAATATGAGATGGTATTCTGAACAAGACGCCATGACAGTCTGGCTTTGAATTTCCAGAGAAACCAGACCCACATGACATGTACGTCCAATCAGCTGCTGTTGGCAGTCTGCATCACTTTTCGGTGTGTTCCAAGGCACTTTTTTGGCCAACTCTCGGAGTCAGTCCGACTGCCTTTTCTGCCGACGGTCAGCCATCGGGTTGGTGTGTCAGGGCCGTTAGGGTAACAGCAGTGTGATCAACTCAGCTCACGGACATTTGATGCAAGGCTGCTGCAAAAGTTCTTTATCATGAAAGACTGCTTCCTCTGAGTAGGTGTGAGTGATGATGAGTAAATGAATTGCCAACAGCAAAGAGAGTGCCGGTTACACTTACCACGTCATTGCCAAAAACTGCAGAATACAGAAGATGATAGCCAGCCCTTTTTTATGCCACTGTAGAAAAAAAACACAAACTGGTTAACAACACTAGAAATTGCACTAAAAAAGTTAAGACTGGCACTGGCTTTAAAAACTATATATTACTTACCCAAAACACTGCACAAAGAGTTAAGACAAGGCAGAGCTGGCAAAAGACGAAAGGAATGGTTATCTTGTTGTATTGGTTATATACTTAGGTTTGCTATTGGACACTTCATTTCTTTCAGTAATTCACAGAAAATGTTCAATTCTAACAGCAACAAAAAGAAGCCACAAAATCTGAAAAGACAAAAACATCAATAGTGCTGAAATGTGTTGTCAAGATCAGTTACTTTATCATCGCAATCCTTTAAGATCCCAAGATGGGGAGTACCAGATTTTTAATTGAACGTGGCCTTCTAATCCAAAGTCAGAGAGCTACCGGTCTGTTAAATGCATTGGGGCCTCATGTCAAGGAGGAATCAGACTAATTGCATCTAACACCTTTGGAAACAAGGTACGGCATACTTTCCAATATACAGCAAGATAAAACATAAAGATGCAGTGACAAAAATTGGGCTCAACTTAAGGTCCAAAGTAACAGTAAAACACGTGGTATTTACCAGCATAACAATGGTGGCTATCAGTCTTGTTTTTTCAAACATGCGCTTCAGCTGTTTTATGGGTCCCATTAGGAAGCAGGTGCTTTAGAGGAACAAAACAGACAAGTTACACTTTTCAAACATCAGCGAAAACATACACTGACCTGTTGCTTAAAATGTTAATCCATTAAATTATTGCATTCCTGTTTTGTCTTCATACTATATTCTAAGCATTCATCACTGTGGTATATTTTCATGGCCTGTTCCAGTGTGCCTATATTTGTTGAAGGATTCCCAGTTTCTCACATACATTTTGTTACACCTCCATAATATTCAATATTTCAGGTCAAAAATCTGTGTTTATCACTTTAAAATATCAGAAAATTAATACTCTATATAAAACGGTATGGTCTAGGTGGATTTTAGAATGGTCTTCATATGTGCACGCACAAACAAATCTCCTCCGAGTGACATCAGAATCGTGGCGCTCATGTAATCTAATTTACACTACATGTTGCAATTATTGGGGGGTAAATATTTCATTCCAATCACCACAATGACACATTCAAAACCTACTACATGATGCATGTGTGACGTTAGTAAATGTAACAAGACAAAGGCTTTCCCCCCTGATGAAGCATATAGAGCTGAGTGGGAAGAGGGAGTCTGTGTAGCGTCACATCTGTTAGTCTGTGTTGACGCAGGCTCTTTCTACTTGTCTGATGAGAGGGACGGATGCTTATTAACTGGTCAATATGACAGACACTAAGGATAACCACGCACATGCTGCTACTGTGGATTGGGGAGCAGGATGACAGAAATCATGATGCCAATACTGATATGAAACCAATGCTGTAGAATCTATAAATGTAAAAATATCTACCTCATGAAATTTATATAACTGACGTGACTTTTTCAAAGCCACACACTGATATTGCTTGTCCTAAGAGGGTCATGTTGTTAACAGAAAAGACAATAGATGTTAGATATATGTACTGTTTTGTTATTACGACACTTGCATGTGATCCATCACAACACTGACTTTTATTTTTGACATAACGTTCCACTACTGTTGGTGAAATGAAGGAACCAATGGTCTCTGTGTAATTGTCTTGCTGTCAAAGTCACATACAGACGAAAAATGCATTAAGATCCTTAAAATACGACACTGTGTTGCTAGGTCGGTAACCTGGGCTATGAAAGCAGAAGGTGACCCAGTTTCTTGACGCATCTAAACCTTCTGGACATATGATACCTGAAAATAGAGACTGCCCTGTCTGAGAAAAAAAAATAAAAAATCACCTCATCAATAGTTCACTGTTAAAGTCAAAGACATCATAATTAGGATTTGGTCCTCGGCTTATCTATACTAAATAATCCATAATGTTGTAAAATCCAGTATACCGTAGTGTCCTTATATCAGTGTAGCAACGTTATTAGAGCACACAGACAGATCCTACAAACACTTGCTGAATTAATGTTATACCACAAAAAGGAAACCTTTAGACCGACTTGACTTTTATTGTGCTCAGTTACAAGTTTGGTAAATTGGAATATAATGCAAAGAAAGATTAGAGGTTGCCTGTGTGAGGCGCAGTAATGACAGACTTGAAAGTATGGCATCCTGTTACTGGAAAGGAATTGTATACAAATAATGATCACAGCAAATACTGTCTGGTCTACTTAGAGGCAGATAACAAAACTAACTATTAGGAGACACAGTCTGTTCCCACTGACAGTTGTCTCTTTATCCCTGACCATTTCCTACTGTCTTTTAAGCTACATACGATAAAGATGCAGAGCTGCAGAATGAATCGAATAATTATAAAGATCACAATTAAATCATCCTAATTAGCTGAAATATTAATGCTTTGCAATGAGAGTGACTGCTCGGATCAAATTGTGCCATCCTTAGTCATAGGTAATCTGGTGATTTACCGGCTTGTTGTGCGGCAAAGGGAGTGCCACTTAAAGGAGCAGAACCAGCAGTGCCCACTGTTAATCATATAAATATATATGCATCATATGAATCAAAATGATAATATCACATGGTTCCTCAGACACTGTGCTTTTAACTCTCAGCAACAGGTGATGAGTGCACAGAGGAGAAGGTAACATTACAGTACTTGATGTTATGATGTCTTCTTGCTAAACAGCCTGGAAACTTGGGAGAAATGTGTAGCTGTGCCAAGGCTGACTGTAACTAGTGTGTCAGTCATCTAAACTATTTCAGAGCGTATGCTCATCATTTGTTGTATTTCTGGCAGTGTGCCATACTGGTAAGCTAAACATATCAAGACATTATAATTCTCTGACCTGATAGTTTGAGCTGGACTGAAGACTCTTACCTGGAAAGAGCTGCAACATTCCCTATTGTGTAGAAGACGGCGAAAAGCTTGATTCCATTTGGAAGGAACAGCAGTGCTGAACCCTGATAAAACAGCAAAACAGTCTCTGTCAGCTAGACGGAATAATGTCCCACACTTAATATAGGGATAAATGCAAAGTAGCCAAATGAATCCTGGACTTTATAAGATTGAAGGCGTACGTTTTATGTTATTTCTTTCTTGGAACAAACAAAAACATCAAGGACTTCTGTGAGGTGTCATGTGGTTTTACTGAAACACAATGGGCTCCCCCTAGTGTCAAAATACTAGAAGGCTTTGGTTAAGAGTCAATGCCTAAGTGGTGTTATAATCCACATACATGTTCTTAATTTGGATCATTCAGTGAAGACAACTGTTGACACACTGAGTGTGAATAGGGTATGCATTTCATCAAGGGAGGGATGACATTCAGAGAACATGGTTATGAATTTAGCTTTTAAGGAAATGCAGCAAATAACATTCACTCAAGTGTTAATTTGAGTTTTGTAACAACATTAAAATAGCCTGCAGCTAATAACTGCATCTTAGAGAAGGAGCAAATTCTGGACATGGCTTAACTCTACAGAAAAAGTTGCATGGGGCAGTCTGTTGCTTTGGATAAAAGGTAAGTATTTTTAAATGTATGAATGTAAGATACATCAAGATACTTCTGAACCCAGGCCTACACAGGTTCTGTTATGCGGTAGTCTCACATTGCAAATACCTACCTCGGTGGCTTCCAGTGGTTGCAAGTGCTGCCTGTGACAAGACTTTCTGTAATTTAAACTCCAAACTACACTCTACAAACTGATTTCAACTCTTTCCTGACAGCAAGAAACAATTATGCTTTAATTAAGTACAAGTGACATGTGTCAATCACTTTAATCTACAAGCAAGAGAACAGGAATTTGTTTTAATGACATTTGCGGTGAGCCATTTTCATAACTTAAAAGAGTTTTAGAGTGCCTTCTACAAACCAAACATAGCACAAGGAAAGATAACGTGGACCATGCACATCATTAATATGTTATGTACACAGTTCTGCATTCCTAAAGTCAGACATTCAACAAAAAAGGCAGATACACTCACAAGTATTGAACACAGATGCCTCCGGCAAAGCATATGACAAACCATTTCACCCTGGTGCTGTAGCTGAGAGTGCTGGCATCAAGGACCTGGTGAGAACAATGAAAGGATGTTTACAAGAAAAACCTAATGACCAGCAGAACGACCCACAGGCTTTCTACTGGTTATTTAACGACGTTGGCTGGAGCCGAGCATAGAACACCCACTGACTGACAGCCTATCTATGATAAAACCCAGCTACAGTATTATCTTAAAACACACACACACACACACACACACACACACACATCACAGGATAAAGGCACATACATTACTCAGTACTCGTAACTTAGGCAAATTAACCAATACAATCAAACTGTAAAGTAGCTAGACTCTGCAAAGAAATGCGGAATTTGCAAGCGTGGCAGACTTTTTAAAGAAGTTCCATCACGTGTTATTATGAAATAAATTGTTCAAGGCAGCACCTTACCCCATTTCCTCCTCATCGGGAAAGCGTGTAAAAAGTGTAAATAAACAAACAATACAATATGAATACTGAGAATATATAAGCTAGCTTTGATCTAACTGTTAGAAGCTGAAAAGACACCGAGAAAACAGGAAATTGAAACTTTGGCTGGCTAGCTAGCTACGTGAACGTTACAGAGCTAACGTTACTAAGGAATATAACGTTGTGTTAACTAACGCTAACTAAAGATAACAAAACCACTTTAACAATAATAGCAGGTATCTTAACTGTAACGCTGAGTCTCACAGAGGAAAGCAACCTAACGCTAGCAATACTATTATCTAATGGATTTGACCAATTTAACGTACAGAACGTTAGCATTAGTAACGTTAGCGTATAACCTACTGTCATACGCTAAGATAGCTAGCTAGCATAGCTACCTGTGCAGTGAGACCCAACTCTTCATTTTCCTCTTGGCCGCTTAACACACGACGAAGCTTGTCCATCGCTGAGGACTAGCTAGCTAGCTAGCTGGCAAAACGAGCACAAAGGGCGAATTTCTATATTTCCAACTGTTCGCCTAATGTTTATGTCTGAAAGTTTTGATCGCAGTGGCGACTCACTTCCTGCTTTCATGAACGCGGCTATCTATAAGTGCTGACTTAGTATCGGTTTGTTCGCTACCAGTTTTGGCCAAAGTCTCGGGGGAGATATTTAAATAACAGACCGCAGATCAGCATGTGAAGGCAACTTCAAACTTCACTTCCTATGAATTGTTGCTGTCTTTACTGACCGTCGGAAATAATGGTTTTCCACATTGACCTCGATCGAACAAAATAACCAGAAATATTACGCTCTCTTTGGATTGTATAGCTAATCTGATGAAAATTCCAATGCGATCAGCTGTTGGTGCCTTACAATATTTAATTAAAAGTCGGAGTTGAAAAAAAAAACATTTACTAAAACAAAACAGGCAACGTTACTCGGATCGTTACACACTCATTGTAATGATAGCCGTGCCTATATATAGGCTATTTTATGCTAAATCTGGTAACGTTAAGGCTTGAACAGACAATGATAGCCTGTATCAGTGGTCTTAAAATTCCCCTTTAAAATATTGTTTCTTGTTTTGGCATATTCTCTTGTTTCACATACTTTTACATTACCCCTGACATTTGTTTTATGTTCCCCGCTGTTGCTTTGTCGCCATCCAGTGGAGGTATACCGACAAGGCAAGAAGTTACTAACTATGTCCTCCTGTCATGACCATGCTTGGTAGTTTTACTACCTTATCTTGTGTTTTGACAAAATTCAATCAATACTTTAGCATTAGCTTACCCATGCAAAAGATACTGGCTGTCAGTCACAATTAGTCCTATTTATAATGCATTTTTTTAGGGGAAAAGTTGTACATTATTTTTTTTTTAATTAATGACTTAATCAATTTGTTTTACATTATTTTTACTAAAATTGATCAAATAATTTCTCTAAGGTTTATGTCTAAACGTGAAATTGTAATCTTCTGTCATATCAGAAGTGACACAGTTTATTAATGCCTTGTTTTACGTGTTCCAAGTGCCATGTTTTCAATTTCAGCATAATGTGTGTTAAAATATTATGCTCTGTGTCATACTATGTCGCTCTGCCTTCATTAAAAACATAACTTGCGCCAAAAAAAGTACAGCTGTGTGAAGCTTTTGACTTTGGGTAACAGTGTCCTACTGAGGGACACAGTCATTTGCATGGCTTTTTTGTGAATGTGAAAGCCAGAAGAAATCTTTATTTTAATTATCCTTAACTGCACGACAATTACAGTCACAAGTTAGCATACATAATCAAAAGGAAAGGGTGGCACCAAAAACTCAACTAATAACTAATATATTATTTTGACAATTCACCTCAGTAAACACTTTGGGAAATAACAAACTATACTTGGTTTAAAAGCTTTGCTGTCTATTTGCAGACATAAACAGCTATTGCAGACATACAGCAGACTATTAAACTGAGCTATAAATCATCTTACAGCTGGTGTATTGTGAGCCAATGTGAAAGAGTATCTGTGAATGTTTATGTATACATGCATAGTAACTACAGTATATCAAACATCCTGGAGTCTGCAGTCACATTTTCTGGCACATTTGGAGCTGTTCACTGTGCAAAATCACCTTAATTTCAATTTAGTGGCTCAATGGTCCCTCACGTTAGGTGACTGTCCCCTACATACAGTGGGCTGGGGCATTATTTCACAGTTTTCACCGGTTTCCCCCACCTTAAGTCAAGTTTTAATAAACCAGTCAGGCTAAGTTTTAGTAAACTTGTTACTTATGTAGGCCATGTAAAGGTAAGGTGTCCCATTAAGATACTGATGCAATGTAAGCATAATCTATGCATCAATTTCAGGACAGGCTCACAGATAATAAACCCCTCTGCAGTCTGAACTGTAACTGATGTTGTATTTAAATTAAGAGTGTATAGCCATGGTTAATATGAACATAATTGCACATTATTTGAATACTGCCCAATATTATCACCACTATTGGGAATTATTCAAATAATGTGCAATAACCCACACTGCATATCACACTGTAAATAAAACCATACTTAAATAAAACATTTTTTTACTTATATTGGCACTGGAACAGCAGTTGCTTTTAATCTCATTGTACGAGTATAGTGCCAATAAAAGGCATTCTATGCTAAAAGCATTAGTTGACCACATGGTGGAGTTGTTGGGCAGACAACTTAATATGCCAAGGGTTTTGTTTTTTGTCAAAGGGTTTTCGAGATATTGAAAATAAAATAGAAATACCGTTACACCGTTATACCTACCGTTTTAATAGGCCGTATGCAGGCCTAGCTATAAGCCACATGTGCATAATTCTTAGAAAGATTTGTAAAGTAATATGATGCTGTAATTAATAAAAGAGATAAGACAAAAGTTGTATCAGGGGAAAATAAAAAAGATATTAAATTCATGTAAAATCTTGTGAAGTGAAGCTATACTCCCCTGCTGTTTCTCTGCAGTATTTCGGTTGTTTTGGGTATTTCGGCGCATTCCACACTCAGTCCCGCCTTTGTGGGATCCCTCCTGTGACGTGGAGAAAAGTTTACTGTTTTTCTCCAGCTGAATGTGATCTCTGGTCAACAACTCTTACACGAGCTGCGTAGGAACCACTCTGGATGTTGGTTGTCGTAGTTAAAGTGTCCGGTCAGGCACAATCTGCTTAGAATAAAACAAACCTACATTTTCACTCAGCCTGGGACAGAAATCAGCAGCGAAGAGCTCCCACTGGTCATGGCAAAGAAGTCAACTCCAGGCTGGTTTGGAGTTTTTCTCTCTACAACGACCATAGCCATTATTGTGGTCAGCGGTGAGTTGTTTATTTTCTTGGAGGTTTGTGTTTTCCTACATTAACATCATGCCCCTCAAAGTGGCATTTTAGGCTTAACTAGATCTAATGTGCAGCAAGGACCTTTTCTTCTCTGCATCTGGAATAGATTAAATAGCCTGTTCTTAAATAGCTTTTTATCCGCCGTTAAAAAGCTTAACGCATTTCTTAAACGCTGCATCTTTACAGAAAACCCGTGTAACATCCTAAAAACGTATAGCAGAGACCGGAGTTTGTTTCGTAGCACTAAACGTTTTTCTTATAGATTCAATTTTAATTATAGTAGGCTATAAAAACTGTGGCTTACTCGGTTTTGGACTGGAATGGTGACAGTAAAAACACTTCAAAATACTCATTGATGTAAAGAGCAAGATAAAAAGCATTCAGGGGATAATCTGTATTTTTATTCATTTTCACTATCCATGCCTTTTTAGAAAGACACATTGATTTATAAAGTCACATCTACTTTTTACAATTAAAAAATGGCATTAGTGCTAAAACAATTAGAGGATTAATTAGCAATCACAGAAAAATTTTGAAAACATTTTGATAATCTATTTATCTTTTAAGTCATTTGTAGGCACAAAGTCCAAAAATGCATTGGTTCAAGTAAATTATATGCTGTTTTTTTTTCTGTTTTTCTGTCAACTTTATTAGAATACCATTGAGTTTTGAGCTGTTAGATGATAATAGACAGATAAATCAATTATGAAAATAATAATAAGTTGCAGCCTTAAATCTGTCACACACTGATGATTTTTGAATGATAATACCTTATGGTGAATATTTTGGATGTAAAGACATGCACAGTTCTGTCACTTTTGAAGAGTTGAGGCTTATCATGTCAGATCTCAACAGATACAGCATGGCGCTAACCTAACATCTTCCTCTGTAAACAGCTCAGCATTCCCAGGGCCGGTTTCACCGTTTCACCAGGACCTCCGAGCCTCTTGGGACACCTGCCCGTATTTCAAGGGTTTACCTGAGCAAAGATCAGCTCAGACTGCTGCATTTCAAGCCCACTATAGGCTCCATCCAGCTGTCAGAGGGCCATGAGGCCAAATTCAACTGCTCCATCGACATCCCAGATGCCAGGTTGGAGCCCACCATCGTCTGGGTGAAGAACGGCCAAGACCTGGCAGGAAACATACAGGTGGTGATCAATGATCTCCAGACCATCACAGACGGGGTCATCACTCTTCTCTCCACTGTCAGGTATGTAGCACACATGGAGGTGAAACATAGTGTGAGGTACTAATTACCCAGATTGACAAATGTCCTTTTGTACTGTCTTATAGCATTAGCCATGTGCAGCGAGTGGATGCTGGGGAGTATCGCTGCAGACTGAATATCAGCAACACAATGGTTGAGTCTCAGCCAATCACCATCATGGTGGAAGGTGAGTTTCAACATGGTGCCAGAAATGGGTGCTTCTTGGGGCGTCCACATTTTTCATGACTCATCGTTATTCTTTTTATTAGGTCTGCCAACTTTTCTCTATCAACCAGAGGACAGGAACGTAACAAGAAACACACCTTTCATGCTGTCATGTGAGGCGGTAGGACCTCCAGACCCTGTTAGAATCCGCTGGCTCCGTGATGGATCCCCTGATAGTGACTTTCATAACTCTCCCAGCAGCTACTCCGTGTCAGGTGAGACACCACCCACACAGTCTCTCTCTCCCTCTTTCCAACACATACAGAGGATGTGTGTTGCTACGTACAGCTATACTCCTTTCCTCGTCTTTCTTGCTGTTCTCCTTACACATTATTCTGAATGACACCTTGAATCATAAAGAAAGAAGCTGAAGGTGTGCTGACATAGATTCATACTTTGTTTACTTATCATTCTGAATTAAGCTAAAGGAGCTGAAGAAGTAATTTCCTCTGGTAGAAAGTAAAAGTACTCCTTCAAAGTCTGTTTCATCTGCGTCAAATCCTTGAAAGTGTTTTTTAATCAAACTTTATTTATGTGTGTTTTTTTTGCTGTTGAAACTTGCTTTAACTAGATGAACTTCTGGCTTGTATAAAAAGTTGTAAAAGTAGTTAGAGGGAACACACAAGCTACAGCTTATCGAATTTAATTAATTAATATCACATTTGTTAAATTTCTTCTGTGATTGTATGTGGAAACGTTCATCAGCAGAGATAACGGGACATTTGGCTTTCTGATAATGGTGACAAAATGTGAAGTAGGTCTTAGTCAGCTTGCATCAGTTTGTTTGGTGGTTTCTATTCTGCCTCGTCTCTGCTGCCTCAGCATCCGTACTCTGCTTACTGCGATGAGATTTATCATCACGGTCAGTGTCACTGGGGCCAGCAGCACTGCCGAATGGTTAACAGCGGTCATTCACGCATGGTCAATGCCGCCCTGCTAGCTGTATACTGTATACACTTAGGGAACATTAAACAGTGGAAATGCAACACTTGTTATCTGACTAAAGCTATAGTTAGACATTTTGAGAAATATGAGAGCAGAAGTTTGAAATGAGTGGTATCATATTTAACTTTCGGCAAGAAAGCAAATAAGCCTATTACCGACATTACAAATTGTTGTTTAAAATATGGCTTCAAATATAACAATTGCTTTCAGTTTTTATTTGTTAAAATGTCAGAAAATAGTTAAGAAAGGCTCAATGCAATTTCCAAAAGCCCAGTTGACACATTCAAATCCCTTGCTTTTGTCTGATCAACAGTCCAAAACCCAAAGATATTTAGTGTATTAACATATGAGAATAACACAACCAACAAATATTCAAATTTGTAAAGCTTAAACCAGTGAATGTTTGGCATTTTTACAGATTGTTTCAGATTAATTGAGCAACTAATTGATTAATCAACTAATCATTTTGAGCTCCACATTAAAGGTTGTACCATGTCAAGTTGATTATCTCTCCTGAATATACTGAATATAAAAGTCAAGACTGTAATAAGATCAGTCCAGATTTTAATTTTAATTTCATGTTATACTCAAGATGAACATGGAATTGTTTTTAAAATTATACAGCAGTCTTTCAACGTGGACTCTCCCTTTATGGCCTCAGCTGCCCTCGTCTGGAAAGCATGTGTTATTAGAAGCATAACCTTTGTGCTCTGTATGCTCTCACTCTTCATTTCCAGCTCACCACAGGCTAAGCACTCCTGCTGTAGCCAGTGAGTAGCGATAAAGCCGCTGAGGGGTTAAAGGTTTAGAACTGTGCTTTGGTCCAGCGTGTGCGAGGGCCTGGGCAGAAAGGGGATGGGGGGCAGCACAGGGAGTCTGTTCGGGGGTTGGCTCCGGGGACAAAGACCTCATTCACGGGGTGGCCCACTACCCTGCAGGGAGGGGCTGGACACAGAGGCTGGCAGGCCGCAGGCTACTAGAGATCTGTGCACGACCAAATATTAAACAAAACCGTGTAAACACACTCTGCTGCACCTCATGCTTACTATAAGTCAAGGGCCCCTTCTTCCATTACAGTTTGGATCCTATGATATTATCAGAGTGCTTTGTTATGTGAAGGGGTGCATGCGTGATTGTTCATTTTATGTTAACAAAGTTATTAGCATGTACATTCCATTTATTTTTCCATTTATATTGCTTGAAATCATGGCAGATACCTTCTGAAAAAGATTGCAAAATTGATGGGGTATTAATTTGGGTTAATGAAAGCTGTATTATCCACATAACATTATTTAATCTATCAGGTGGACACAGGTTTGGCACCTCTGCTTTGAAAACACAAAGAACACAGACCAAATGTACAGTAATCAAGAGTAAAAAGTGGTAGGCTTAGTAATCTGATGAAGTCATTCAGCTGTATTTGCTGCCCAACCATGAAAATGGAGAAATAACAGACAGCTGGAGAGCTTACTCTATAATTTGTAAGGTTTCTATTTGAGTTGCTAACCATTCTATTTTTATTTTTTTTATTACTTTTGTTTTGATATACTTGCCAAGTACAGTGAAAGCAGAAATGCAACTGCTTGACCAATTGTTCATTTCCTTTTCAAGAAAATGGTATGACTTAAAAAGAAATAGTGTTTTAAATGAGCCATTAGCTGATATGTTTGACACTCTACCGCAGGTATTGGCAGAATTAATTTATTAAAACCGCTCCTGTAGCATAATCCACTCCTCTGTTGGCATATATTAGCACAATATTTTGGAAACACTGCTAAATACATGCAAACACATGCTTCCATGTTACACTCATCGAAACTCTGAGAATGATGTGAAGTTAACTTAAATTAATGATTTCATCTGATCTATTTTAAGTAAGGCTATATCTTCGTGCAAACAGACACACTGTAATCAGTGTTTGTATGAAAAGTGAAGCTCTCTTTACCCAGATGCTCAAGAGTAGATGAAGACAAACTAAAGCGGACGTGACATTCTGCAGAATGTAAACAAAACATCCCAAGTTGGTTCCGGTCATCCCTCACAGGCTGGTCTGTGATTATCTTTGTGGAAAGGTTTCCGAGATAGAGATACTGGAAAACGGAGCACAAAAGGGACATTATTTAGCAGCTGTCCCAGTCCTATTCTAACAGAATGCAAATCTGGGTTGTTGAAAGTCAGGAATTGTGCGACCAGGAAAAGAGACCCAGCAAAAGCATTGTTACCACAGTACATCACACTGGAGAGGCTCAATTTGAGCTAACTGCATGAGGTGCTACTGTGTAAATGTTTGAGGTATAATAAAGGAGTGAGTCACCCCCAAATGTGTTCTTTTCATCTGAGTTTCAGTCGTGCTTCTCTATTGAGCCTGACCTGGCACTTTTGCCCCAGATTGGCCTATTTGGCAAAGAGAGAAATAAGTAAGTTAGTCCAAACAAAGAGCCTGATTAGAATGTGTCTGGCTGGCTTATACTTCAAGATTATCCCCAGTATTGAAGTCACACCATAGTCAAAATATTCAGCTCTATCTAGACCTTGACGATTGGTTGTTTTGAATTCATGCAGCATTGCTGTGCTACATTGTCCTTTCTAATGTGTCATTTTGCAGGTGTGAACAAGTACACTCAGTTCAGCTGCGAAGCGCACAACAAGAAGGGTGTCACCACCTCCAGAGAAGCAAATATCAACATCAAAGGTAAAACTGGGTCTTTTGGGGGCTGTTAGACATTCCAAGAGGTTTTCATGTTCTGCAAGTTGACCATGTGCCTCTATGTGGGTGAGTTAATAAGGTTTTCTTTGATGGTGTTTTGTAGTACTTCCTGGCCCTGTGTCTAATTTTACTGTGATGGAGAGGCAGTCCAATAAGTTGATGTTGAGCTGGAGCCCCGGACATGATGGTTTCTCTCCAATAACTAAATGCCATATTAGGGTAAGTCCCACATATGTACAAACAGTGCCACCGCTTAATGTCTTCAGATAGATCCTTAAATGTTCTTAGTTCCATCTAAGGTTAAAGAGGTGAGTCAGAGGAAAGGGGAGGTGATGACCACCAGGTTCATCAACGTCACAGTGCCGCCTTTCCAGTGCACAGTCCCCGGGCTGCAGGCTATGACATGGTACAACATGAGTGTTTCCTGCAGCAATGAGGTTGGAGCCTCTCAAGCCACCATGTGGATCCAGAGCAACACCACAGAGGGAGGTGTGTGAGTATTTAAGGAACCTCGGAACAACTTACAGTTAGAATTTTCTTGCCAGTTTGTGATATGCCAGCAGATTTGGGGTGCAATATGTAGCTGCAACACAGCAAAACAATCCAAAATCTAATTGAATCCATCCCAGCACATACACATGTTTCTGGCTGTTTGAATTTACAAGGCTTAGACTTTATTTGCTTTAAAAACCTCCTTGTGTATTAAAAAGAACATCTGCGTTATGCTCTTGCCTCCTTCTCAGTACAGCAGAGTCCTGTTTAGGTTTCAGGAACAGAGCACTATGTAATTAACTACTTTCCCATCTAATGTAAGCAGCCTTGCAGCAGCAGCATGTAATAACTGAAATTTACGGAAGTTGCACAACTACTTGCTCTGCTTGTGGCAAATCCTCATAAGAAAAAAATGTCTTATCCAAAAATCTGTTATTTTTGTGAAGGATCATATAGGAAATAGGAGTGTTCTCACTGAGAAAACACAAAGTTCTTACTGGGTGGACCTGCTTTCAATTTCCTTCCTAAAGCCACCGCAGGGGATATTTTTGTTGAAAGACGTGATACAGTATGCTGTGCCAGGAAGTGACCTCATACCAAACTGTAATCAAAGATTTCAATAAAGGGGCAGTCTTACTTTCGCTTTTCTGTTTTTGGCATTTTATATAAAGTGTTGATTTGTTTGACCGCTCTTGAAGATGTCTTTATCCCTCTGTTCCCATTTCTTTTTACACTCTCAGTGCCGTCAGTTTATCCCCGAAATGTCACAGCACAGCTGAATGAGTCTTGGCTGGTTATCAGGTGGAAACCTCCACCAGATGATAAGATAAATGGCATCCTGCGTGGTTATGATGTTATTGTCAGACATGGCACACAAGTGAACAAGGTGAGCTTTCCGACAACATTGTAATTAAAGATTTTTCCTTTTGTGAATAATATTTTATTTAGTGTTTCCCTTGTATATGTAGCAGTCACAATAACTTTATTATTATAAAAATATAAATTATAAAATAATAAGAAATACATAGAAATTTTGAAAGTTAGTAGCAACTTATATACTGTACATACTGGAGACACATGCACACATACAAACACATACATAATAATAATAATAATAATAATAATACATTTTATTTAACAGCGCCTTTCTCAACACTCAAGGTCGCTTTACAGACAGAAAAGCGAGATACATCTCAATAGGTAACTGCTTTCATATTAAGAGATATACAAACACATGAAATTAAACTGCATCTGGCCCTGTATCTACTAGATGTGCCTACAATTTTTTACACAGTGCATATTCTCCTCTATTCAATCTGTATATTGTAATATAATAACATACCGGTACTCATGTTAATGGTGTTATCATTGATCTTTTTTTGTGAAGCTGATGTTTTTTTAAAAACTTTTCTGAGAAGAGTGCTTCATGTATGACAAATATGAAAAGAATGCATATTGGGAATATGAGATCCTCTCTTTGTCCTGCCTACTGAATCAGCGGTCAGCGATATTATCTCTACTTTTCCACTCCTCTTAAGAATCAACAAGGTGGGGAAAGTCATTTACAATAACTGCCTTTTTTTAAGATACACTCTCTAAGAAATAGCACAGTTTATTTTAATACCAACTCCTTTTGTATACATCAATTGTCCGGTGCATTATTCCATGATGCTGTTTGTGCATAGTCATGTTTCTGTTACTGCGTAAGTGCTCTCTTGTACAATGGTGTGTTTCCCGGCCTTCCTGTCTGTGTTGTAGTTAAAGGAAGCTGATGGTGTGAAAACTGGAAAGCAGTTTTTTTTTCTTTGTTCACCATGTGGCTTTGAGTCATCACAGAGTGAATGGAATACGAATACAACAGTATGTGTACTATAGGCCAAAATATCGTAATGTGTTGTCCAGTCAGTTGGTGATGTCATCATTACACAAAGGCTTTGTAATAGGAACAGTGAGTGGATATGTGCACAAACACAACTTGTTAAATCCTCAGTCCCACCTGCCCCTAAAACCTGAAAAAAAATAGTTCAGATATACCATCTTTAAATTAGAGCAATAAATAGCTACTATTACTTGCTCACAATGTTGTGTGTTTCATGATAGAAGTCGTGGCCCTCTGATCTGAGGTTGATTTCCAAAATTTGTTGAGAATTTCCTGTTGTAAGAACTTTTAGCCACACGTTGCCCTCTGTTTGATGTCACAAACGTGATAGACCAGTAATCATGGGCTCAGCGTTCCCAGTCAGACAGTCAGCACATTGGTAAAGCAGAGGAACCTCATCGTGTTGTGTTGTGAAATACAGCGCTGCGTCTGTCACATGTTCCTTCCCTTTTTTGTAGAGAGTTTCATTAGATATGATAAGCCCCAGTATACAGTTCCCTGGTATTTCCACAAAAGTTTCATACTGCTTGTAAAAGGGACTTTTTAATTGCATTTCATGTTTGTTATTGTGCACTTAGTGGAAATGAGAACAAAAGGAGAAGACTTGAGAAGAGAAATGACATCACATGTAGCAAAGTTGTTGACCTAGATTGAAGATGTCGCAAAAATGTACAAAATGTTCCTTAGCATGCAGTTCCACCAGTGTTTCTAAAATATGATCTCTTCTCATGGAGAATCCTCTTTCAGTTTAATAACTCACCTTACAGCTCTGGTTAGCATGTGACCAACAGTGGGTTTTCCTGACAACAAGTCCACAAAGATAATGATTAACCAGAAAATATGGTTTTAAGAGGAATTCAATTATAACACTAGGCACAATCCAATTTATTGTTGTTATGCTATGTGTTTTTTCAGATCCACAGTGACACCACCGTGGCCTTTGTAAATGTGCAGGAATTCAACACATCCTACAGTGTGGAGGTGGCTGCATGCACACAGGCAGGGAGCGGCATGGTCAGCCCACGAGTCTGGCTGTTTGTGCCAGAGGACAGTAAGCTGCTCTATTGATTTATCTCATCATCTCTTAACTTTGTAATCTGGCCAACATAGTTCAGATGTATTGTACTATACTAGAACAATATTACTGCCCAATAAATAGATACAGTGCCTATTAATGCTTTATACAGTATTTATCAGCATGGCTCTGGGGATGACAATGTTTCTCCATCAGTCAACTACTTTAGTCTAAATTTAAAACTTAGGATAAATTGGCATGGATTTTGATACACACACTCATGGTGCCCTGAGCAATGAATTGCAGTAACTTTTACTCACTGACCTTTTATCAGTTCAAAATGTCACCTTGTCCCAGTAAATACCAGCAAAACTGACAACATTCCCATCAACCTCAGCTATACTAATAAGCAAATGTTGCTTGCATGCTAATATTGTCATTATGAGTATGTTAACAAGCTGATTTTAGCATTTAACTCAAAGCAACGCAGTACCTAGCAGGCCTAAGCTTCACAGAGCCAGTACATGGCTGTTAAAGTTTAAGCTTAAGTCTTGTAGATACAATGGCCACAACTTGATAAGGCAGGATTGGACATTTTCAAAAAAGATAGTTAGGATACTAGTTAATTGTTTTAAAGGTTTCATTTAATAATAAACAGTAATGGCAGAAAATACAAAAGACTGAAGTTGCTGGCAGTTACACATTAGGATCATTCACATATCCTTTTGATTCTTAGTAAAACTATTTATCTATGGACAGTTTGCTATAATTATAATTTGGGGAAAAACAATACACTAATATGAGTTTATATAACAGTGCTGCAATGCTGAAACATCCCATTGTCAGTAATATAATTCAGAAATGTAATCCTGAAGATTGGATTTACAATATCCCATTTGCTGAAAGTTTTTTTCTTCTAAACTTTGATAATTTCTTCTTCCTATCTCAGAGTCAGTGGTGTCCCCATCATCCGGCCCTGACACCATGGGTCCAGACTCTGTCTATGTTGTTGTGCTGTGCGTGGTGTGTACCTTCTGTCTTCTGCTGCTTATCCTCTGGGGAGGTATCTGTGTACACAACAGGACTTCTAACTCTTGGTTTAGGTATGCCTTCACTCTCTGTGCAAACACATTCACGTTCATTTTTACCAACCTTGCTCCATGTGAGATTGTCTTATCTTTGAAGTTGAATACGGATCACTGTATCCATGACCCATTTGTCTGCATGGTTCATCTTTATTTTAACAACATTAAATATTTGATGTTTTTCATTTTCTTTGGCACCTGGGCGGTGTTAAGTAATCTTTCTTCAGTGGCACATTGTAGTGAGACTTAAGAAACTGAATTCTTCCGGGACTGTGTTAATAAACCGCATTTGCTTCCTCTAAATCACCATTGTGTGCACCTGAGTCCTGTAATAACTGTGCAGCTGGATAGATGGACAACAACCAGCTGTTGGAAGGAATTCATTATGAAGTCTGTGACTCAGTCTTGCCATTTGCCACTCAGGATATGGATAGGAATGTGTCACAGGCTGCTGCTTAGATAGGAAAACAGTAATGACCTGAAAGTCAGGAAAGCAACAACTGAGCGGGATTCCTCACTACGATCACCTCTGTAGTTGAGTTTCAGCCTGTTTGTGCATGATTACTGAGCTGTAATAACGTTGAGTGAGAGAATTAGCTCATTGTTCGGCATTCCGTCTTTTTTCTTTTTCCCTGTCTCCCTCTGCAGGCGGGTGTTTGGAGGTGTAGAAAAGCTCCAGCCTTTAGTGCAGTACAAACCCGAGAGATCCTACAACCGATCAGCCATAGGAATCACACGTATGTTCTTGAATATATTTCCATGGAAAATGAACGACAGTATATGCAGACAGTTATGTTGTCCTGCTAAAGGCACATTTTTAGATGCACAGTAACTTGAGTGGGCCCTGTCTACAGTTGGGAACCTTGGTGTTAGTGATGAACTCCAGGCCAAACTTCAGGACATGATGGTCATGAGGAACTTGCTCTCTATAGGAAAGATTCTTGGAGAGGGTGAGTGAGCAGTTTCATTTTGAGAAATGCATAACCATAGGGAACATTCATATCCATTCTATCTAGATTATTACAGATAATAACACATACAGTGCAGAGTTTGCCGTATTTATGATTTTACTCAATCAGGTGAATTTGGCTCTGTGATGGAGGGACATCTACGACAACCAGACGGAACATCACAAAAAGTTGCTGTGAAGACAATGAAACGTAAGCTTCTATTACTACATAAGATAGATAATTATAAGTAAGATAAATAAGATAATTTCCTTTGGTCATCCATAAACTGTAAAACAAGGTCATTTTCCTCTTTTTCTTCAAACAGTGGATAGCTTCTCTCAAAGGGAGATTGAAGAGTTTCTGAATGAGGCAGCCTGCATGAAAGATTTCAACCACCCTAATGTCATCAAACTGCTCGGTATGGGTAATGCATTACCTCTTCAAAGTAGAAAGTAAGAATCCCACTACTCTGTTCCCTGATCCACATATCCTGACATTATTTCTCTGTATTGGCTTGTCCTCTTTAGGTGTGTGCTTGGAAGTAGGCGCAGGACATTTTCCCAAGCCCATGGTCATCCTGCCATTCATGAAATATGGAGATCTTCATAGCTTCCTGCTGCGCTCACGCCTGGGAGACAGTCCAATGGTAAGATTTCAGCCAAACAGAAATATATCCATGTCTTGCACTTATGGAACCATTGTATATCCTGCACTTGCTGCTATTGCACTACTGGTTAGACCTAACCTGCATTTCGTTGCCTTGTACCTGTACTGTGTAATGACAATAAAGTTTAATCTAATATACCCCACCTCATAGACTAAACCTATGATTGTGTTGTGTGTCTGTTTTTTACACAGTTCTTACCCACTCAGACACTCCTGAAGTTCATGGTTGACATTGCTTTGGGTATGGAGTATCTCAGTGGTCGTAACTTTCTGCATCGTGACTTGGCGGCTCGCAACTGCATGTAGGTTGTTGCAGATAAAAAATGTTTTTTTAGATCAAAAGCAAAACTTATAAAGGTCAGTTTGCTTCTTTAGGGGGTTTATGTGTTTTGCTGTTCCAGTTTATTCTCAAGTCCATTTCTCATTTGTCTTACAGGCTGCGTGATGACATGACAGTGTGTGTAGCAGACTTCGGGTTATCTAAGAAGATCTACAGCGGAGATTATTACAGGCAGGGCAGAATAGCCAAAATGCCTGTAAAATGGATTGCAGTAGAGAGTTTGGCAGATAGAGTTTTTACTGTAAAGAGTGATGTGGTAAGTCATTCCATCTGCTCATGCTTCTTCCAGCAACAAAGGTCACCGCTATACTGTAGTGTGACTAAAATAAGAACTGATCCCTCATCTACACTTTCTGTTTCACTCCTTACTTTCTGTTGAACAACACTTACATTTCAAAATGATTTGTCTGAGATCTACACAGAGCAGTCGGCTGACACAGCACGTATTACTCAGTCTTCCTTTTAATGGTGTGATCATTTTTTTGTTAATCATTGTGTGGTAATTGAGAATAGAATTATTACCTTCTTTAGCAATTTTTTCCTGCTAGAATTCTAAATGCAAAGAATTGGAGATTGAAATCCAATTTTTTTTTTTTTTTGTTGACAAAAAGGCATTTCATTTCATGAAGCTGAATGAGAGAAATATATGTTCATCCCCCATAATGTAACATAACAGTGACAACCGGAAATGATAACTGGAAAAGAAAACACAATTTTGTGGACTGAAAATACAAAAATAGATGATCCTTTTGAGATCATTTTACGCACTCTTTCAAGTTATCACATTTTAAGAGCAAGGGTTAATCTAGGACAGGAGTCAGAAACCTTAGGCATGTGTGCCACCATTGGCACCTGGTAGCTCAACCAATAGCACACTAGCAATACGAGTGTAAAATAAGTATTTTTTTTTTGGAAATGTTCTAATCTGCATGCCAAATGACCTTTCACAACCATTGGCATACTGGATCATAGCCTGCTATGTGCGGTAGTTTGATTGACTTTTTCCCCATCCCCATTCCGTGAAGATTAGCTAGTCCTTGTTGCTTAGATGATGGGGGTTCAATGCTGATAGGGCACACTGATTCACAAGAACATTTTAAAAATGGCACTTCATATTAAAAAGGTTACCTATCACTAGGATATTAATGGTATTTCTAGATAACAGGGAAACACAATGGCATATTATCTGAAGTTAATAATTTGTGTCATGCAGTGGGCATTTGGCGTCACCATGTGGGAGATCGCTACACGAGGCATGACACCATACCCCGGGATCCAGAACCATGAAATTTATGACTACCTTCTTGAAGGACAGAGACTGAAGCAGCCTGGAGACTGTTTGGATGAGCTGTGAGTGTTGTCTCTTCTTTACACAAAGGTTGACTATGATTGTGTTAAAGGTGAACATATCAGAGTCAAGATAGACTTCACTTAAAAATATATAATGCAAGCTTTTCACAGACACTTTCATTTGTGGTTAAAAGGCTGTCAGTTGCATGGGTCTGAGTTTACGTAGTCCTCTCTTTTTTTCTTTGTGTTGCAGCCACAATGTGAATGTGAATATACAACTTGCAAATGTGTTTTTCAAAGTTGAGGTTGTACGGAAATTAATCTCTTCAGTTTGTTAGCTGCATCCCAAATAAAGTATCTTAAAAAATATCAAGAGTTATGAAAAAAAAAATTCCTTTATTCACCCGCATCTACTGTAGGTATGAGATCATGTACAACTGCTGGAGGGCCGATCCGCTGGACAGACCTTTCTTTCCCCAACTGAGAGAAATGTTGGAGAAGCTCACAGAAAAGCTCCCAGAGTCTTTCAGCAGGGAAGATATCATCTATATTAACACCAGCTTTCCTGAAGAGGACCATGATGGAGAAACACTGGCACCTACAGAAGATCCTGTGTTCAACTCGTCACCTTCCTGCAGCCATCAGGCTGCAGAAAATTCAGTAGTTACTGCGGACATTCACGGGAGCCTGGAGGATGAGGATGAGGAGGACGATGATCGTTATGTGGTGGTGATCTCCTCTAATCCTTCCCTCAGATCTCCTGCAGTGCACACTCCTCTTTTATCAAGTGATGCTTTAAGTCAAGCTAATGTAGACATGGTTACTAATGTGACGGCTATGGATCACAGCTCAAGTGACACTTCTTTACTTCTGTAAAGATTGGTACCAAGCAGATCAAAACTGAAATAAAACTGTCACTGTGGTTCCTCAGTTCTTAACAGCATGCCTCATTGCACTAGGAGCACCTTGACATTTCTTGATGTGGACTTTCTGTAGTATTGTTATTTTAGCAGCTTTACATGGCCAGCCTGCATGTCAGTGTTAGAATGTTGTCTATGTGTGTCAATGTCAAAAAGGTTTATGCACATGTTCCATAAGCTTAAGATACACTGAACTGTGAAATTGTTTACTGTATTGAATTTTGTGTTGCAATGTAAATATAGAAATGTACAGAACATTTGTAAAGTAAATCTTATACTGTAAAATAAATAAATACATGATTCATAATTAAAATGAGATACATTTAAAAAAAATATTCTTTCAAAATAACTGCACTAAAATATTGTTTAAGTTTAAATATAAAATCCCACCTAGAGACTAAACTAAAAACTAGGACCATACTCGAAAGTGCCTGGCCCAGGCAGCATACACTCTGGACATAGAAATGTCAGTGTAGATGATGTAAATTGTTTTGTATTGGTATAGCAAGGTGCTTTATTGGAATTGCATGGATCACTATTGAGAATTAGCCTACTAATTAAATACATTCTAGTATGTAATGCACAGTATGTAGGCCTATGGGCATGCTATAGATGTTAAATGTACATCATAGTAGGCTATATTTGTAGAGTCAAAAGGACCATGGCTTTTTTGTGGAGTAAAATAGTCAGAAAATGGAAATATTCAGGTAAATCCCAGCACTTTTAAGTGTATCCGTGTAAAAACTACTTTAGTTAAGGTCAACGGAAGTTGATAGGAGAAACAAGTTCAACCTTCTGTCTGCAATGTAAAACCGGACTTTCATGTGTGATTTTGTTTTTTCAGTGATTAAATTATCAATGGCTGACAGTAAACCAAAGGATCCAGCAGGCATGTCCCATGAATGTAATGGAATGTCCGCATGTTCTTTTTAATAAAAAAAAAACAACGCTCAAATTCCACGCCGGGACAGGTGTTTCTGAAGGTAACGTAAACATCACAGTCTAGAGTCGAGAGTCTCATACTCTTCTATGATACTCTGGTGGGTAGTTCACGGCGCTCTTCCTGCCGGGATAGTGTTCACTCCCACAGCGACATGGCCGCTGCTGTCAGGATGAGGACGTGGAGCTATCCGACCACAGGAGTTTTCTACCCATGGGCAGTCTTTTGTGTGGTTTTACTCAGTACCATAAATGCGGTTGTTGCAGCACCAGAGACAGGGGTTTGGAAAATTACCATTGTAAACGTGAGTATCTTACCGGTAACCCTGGATAACTGCAGCACCGGTTAGCTAACGTTAGCTACATTAGCGTTAGCCTTGTAATGCTTGCTCGCTGTCAGCTGTAAGTATGGAGACAGTTGGGTAATCTGTCATACATGAATGGTATTGCATTAAACACTCTTGACAGCGACTTGATAGCCTAAACAAATTTGTATAAAATTTGCCTACCTAAAGAGCAGAGTAGGCTATGTATGAGTAGGAGTGTATGAGAGTATGTTGTTAGCGAATTAGCATTCGCCTTGTGGAGAAGGGCTGGAATGCTCTTTAAGGTTAGCTGTTGGCTAACAAACGTTAGCTGGCTTTAGCTTAAGTTAGACAGCTGTTCAAAGACTCTTTGCTATTTAGCCGAGTTCCCGAGAGAATCAGTGCTATAAATATCTTTATTTTGGGTCCTTTATCGCCATCCCCCAACACATCATTGTTGTTATACATGAAAACAGCCTGGAAGTGAATTGCATTCAAATAGGCTAATTTGTTACCATTATATTAAGGCAAAGTTGCCAGACTCAGGCCAAGGAGAACTAGAAAGCCTTGATCAATAATTAAAGTATTGAGAAGCTTCAGATTCCCTCCATTGTTGTCTCGGTCTCTATATCTAGTTGCAGTATTAGGTGTGCTAAGAGAGGCAAGGTGTAAGCTGGAGAGGTCACCAGTCTGTTACAGACAGACAGACAGACAGACAGACAGACAGACAGACAGACAGACAGGCACACACACGGACAATATTTAAGTTCCTGATTCACCTGACACAGGTGTTTTCCACTCTTTACAAACACAGAAAGGGCACTGCCTGGGTTTGACACTACTAGCCATTGAGCCCCAATCCTGCCTAAATGATGAATCAGTTGAAACCTATGGTTCAAGCTACATACTGTATATTGATCAAAAAGAAAAATTATCCTTTTTTGCACTACAGCTCTCAAACTTTATCTACCCTGCAGACCTCAAGACCACTACTGTTAAGAAAATCAATGTATAAAGACACTAACATTGAATTGAAAGGTAAGACATATGACCTATGCCCTATTACAAAATGTGCTATTTTGTTGCTTGTGTTTATCATCACTTGTGTATTTATCTTTTAGTTGTGCCTTTTGGCTGTCCTGAGGAGGTGAACTTCTCTATTCACTGGTTTTTAAAATACTACCCCTGTCACAATGAATATAACAATATTGAAGTAAGTATAGAAGCTTATTGTCATAGTAATTACCACTCAGTCTTTATAGAGTTGATTGTTTTTGAGTGTTGAAAGGTGATTGTCATTGTCTGTAGGAAATGTATGAAAGAACACCTCTTAATCGTGGGGAGGGCCTGGATCCGAATCCCCTCGGACAAGGAGAGTACATCGAACACAAATACAGTCCCATAACATGTAACAGTAAACTGCACTCCTTTCCAATGCTCAAAGTAAGTTTGTTACATTGCTCTCCTCAGCATAGTCATACACTTCACATCATGCCATTTATTATCTCTCAGGATCTAGTAACTGTCTGTGTTTTTTTTTTCAGAAAGCCAAGGCGGAGCCACGTCCAGTCAGTCCACCTGTTCAGGGTGAAGTGCCTGTAAGAAAACACAAATGCTATTTGATTTTAATAGAAAAGTGTAAGATTTGAGAAAAATATTCCAGGAATGTAACAGAATAAACGTACTGTAATTGGCCAGTATTCAGTGCATTCAACAATAAGTGTTTTGTTAAGTGTATTGTTTTTTAATGGTTTCCACATGCATAGTATTACAAACTTTACTTCTTTTTTAATGGGATAAAAAAGCATGACTTTTATAATCAGGATGAAAATGACACCAAATGGATTACCGAGGAGTACGACAGCAGCACCCCGGACGTCATAGCCACCACCTGGAAGGATGGTCCTTACCTGCTAGTTGTAAAGATTGAGTCTAATAAACAAGATGCCAACTGGAATTTAACAGGTAAGATTTTTTTTAACACATTATGACATCATCATAAGCAACTAATGACTGGCATAGAGGAACGTTAACACACGGTTAAATGTATTATTTTTAACTCTGCATGGATATGTATAGTTGAAAGCATGGATTGGTTGGGGGTGCATTAATTTGCAGAAATGACTTTCCTAATCAGAAGCTGGCTCAAAACTGCAAAGCTGTTTTTACCGACACCAAAGTGTCAGATTTTAAACCTTTTCACCACCAGAAACAAATTCTTAATGTGTTGGGAAACATTTGTCTGATGTCTGGATTTTGTTTTTGTTTTTCCAGTTAATGTGGTGATGAAAGGCAGCCATGGTTACATATCTATAACAGAATGGCCTCTCATGATTGTAAGTAGATAACTTAAAGAATCTGTTTTTGTGATTTATGTTAAAAACATGAATTACCCATTTGTAAAATATATATACATTAATATTATGTGCCCATCATTCTTTCCTGGCTGAAATGGAGGGTTGTGTTTTTTGGTTTGTGCAACAATGCCACAACAGAGTCAGAAGATCCCCTGTTTTAAAGGGACAGTGTCCCTAAACCATAATAAAATATACAGTTGTAGCTCTGGTCGGCCCAGCACAATCCACCCTAAGGATTTGAGTGAATTACATTTCATGAATAGAACAGCAAGATTTGACTCCAAACCTCAGCAAATCACTGAATGAGTAGGCCTATTGCTCCCATATGTGTTTATAGACTAATCCGTCACTCTCTTTGTAGTTCTACATGGTGATGTGCATAGTGTACATCCTGTACGCCCTGCTGTGGTTTATCTGGGCAGCATGCTACTGGAAGGATCTGCTGAGGATCCAGTTCTGGATTGCAGGGGTCATATTTCTTGGTATGGTGGAGAAGGCTGTCTTCTGTGCCGAATATGAAAACACGAACGCTGTCGGCTCTGCTTGTAAGTGTCTACAGATAATCATTACATGTTTCATGTGAGATAGTAAGATGTTTGGTTTTGGAAATGTAATTTTTCCCTTGTCCCTGGTGCCTTCAGCTCCAGGCTTGCTGATCTTTGCCGAGCTGGTCTCTGCCCTCAAGAGGACTTTGGCTCGATTGCTCGTCATCATTGTCAGCCTTGGTTATGGAATTTTAAAGTATGTCAACATATATTTGAACACACGGACCCCTAAAATTATTGTACAAACAAAATCAAGCAATCCACTTTTTATTTTCTTTGTTTCTATAATCTTAGACCTCGACTGGGCCAAGTAATGCACCGAGTTGTGGGGCTCGGCATCCTCTACTTTGCCTTTGCTGGCATTGAAGGTGTCCTGAGGATTACTGGGGTAAGTTTTGATTATAAAAAAATAAATGGAAATTGAGATCAGTCTATACAAAAGTAAAAACTTAAATTGCATATTTATGCGATTTATGCAATATATGCTATCTGACCAACTGTCAGAAAAACCCAAAGATAATAAACACCAATTTGAATCAGCAAAGAAAATCCTCAATAATGAGTTCTAACCTGCGTCTTAGTAGGCAAATGTCATGATGCACACTGAACTTGATAAGGTATCTGATAATCAGTGAGTTGACTCAATGTTTCATCACTGCTTGATTGTGTTTTGAAGTAAAACCTGACATCACAGTTTGTGTATTTTCTTAATTTGTGGCTGGGCCAAAAATCAAGGGTCGAGACAATGGCCCCGCTCTCATTACAGCAATTGTTCTGTCCGTGCTCGACTCCTGCGCCATCTGGTTCATATCCTTCCAGTGTACTCCTCAGCAGCACTAGTAATCAATTGTTATTATACCCTCATATAATAACAATGTGCATGTATTTGTTTATTAATTGAGCCCAAGCGATTTTGAGTTTTCTTGCCTTTTGGGTTGGATGATTTGGTATTTTCTTCTTTGCACTTTGGTGACTGGTTCTATATTTTACTGGCTGTGCTGCCTTTTTAAAAAAATCTCCCATCCTATCTATGATTTCTCCTCTTCCTTGTGCCCTCTGGTCCTGCTTTTCTCCCTTCTAGGCGAAAGACTCTGACTTGACCCTGCTGGCCAACATTCCCCTGGCACTGCTTGACTCCTCTCTATGCTGGTGGATATCCTTTTGTGCACCCACAACCTTTCCCTGTGTGGTTTCTCTCTGCTCCTCACCTCCTTCACATGAGCCCAATTAGACCAGGAGAGGTTTATTTGCAACTTCCTTTCCCAGATAATCATTAACTGTGAAAGACAACCTAATGTAGTAATGTAGTTGGCAGAGAGACATACTGCCCTGCAGTATTCATTCATCCTTCATTGAATGTTTTTTTCTGCTTAATGATTTACTTGGTCATACAATCCTCCATTCTGCTTCTTTTTTTTTGCACAATCATTTGCATTTGGCTATATTTCCATTGATCGACAGTCCTGGTCTGAATTGGCAGAAGTGATTGATTTGCATGCCCGACCACCACCCTTTACAGGTTCTCCTGTTAAAAGATTCTATAAATAACTTAGTGGCAAGTGGGTAAGGGAAGGGATCACTTTGTTTGTTTTATTTATATGTGACTCAGTGTCTGGAGAAAAGAGTTAGTATATAGTTGTATGTAGAGGACATTTGTTATATGGTTTCTATGTAACGTCTACCACATGTTTGCCTTGACTGCCACTAACATCTTTGTAAGCCTGGCACAAACCATCAAGACTCTAAAGCTGAGAAGAAACCCCGTCAAGTTGTCTCTCTACAGGCACTTTACAAACACACTAATATTTGCCGTCATTGGTAAGTGGCACAACTACACTTGCAATCCTAACACTATGCTCTGTGCCAGCGCTCATGATTTCTAGTTATTTGTATTTTCATCCATATAAAACCTGTGAAAACAGAAGTTTTCAAATTATACACAGGGGAGTATCCCCAGAAAACAGACAAAAAGTTTTGTCTCTAACCTTGTCGCTCTCTCCCTCAGCTTCGATCATTTTCATGGGTTGGACAGCAAAAAAATTCCGGCTAGCAGAATGCCAGTCTGTGAGTATTGTTTGGAATGTTTATCAGTAGTGGTGTAAAAAAGTATACAGTTACATTTTATTGATATTTGTACCTGTTTGTGTGTAAAGGATTGGATTGAGCTTTGGGTGGAAGATGCTTTCTGGAGGTTCTTGTTCTCCGCCATTCTGTTTGTCATAATGTTTTTATGGAGACCGTCTGCAAACAACCAGAGGCAAGTAGTACATGAGGACTGTTTAATTCACCACCAAGTGCTTAATCGGGCACTTTATTCTGCACTTTATTAATCACTTGGGTTACATGTCCTCAGGTATGCTTTCACACCTCTCATTGATGACTCTGATGATGAGGAGATTGAGGAGTTCGCCTCTACAAACATTGGTACAGTAACATCACTGGAGCGTTACTTTTTACCCAGAACACTGAACATTTGGAGTTTCTAAAAGCATATTTATTTTTCTTTCCTGTGTTTGTTCTTCACAGCAGATGGCATAAAGTTGAGAGCGTCTAAACACGAGACAAATGGCACAGTGAAGTCTGCCGAAATAAACCCAGTCAGTAACACAACTGCACACCTGAATTGGAATATTTATGTATTGATTAGTTTCATTCAGTGTGTTTTATTGAAAAAAATAGGCATCTATGATAAGAGTAGCTGTCTAAGTTTAGAAAGTGCAGCCGTACAAGTGTCACATGTTTCAGCAGATGGCAGTATTTACTTTTCACTTTCCACTTGTCCAGGAGGAAGACTTGAAGTGGGTGGAGGATAACATTCCTAGCTCTCTTGCTGATGTGTAAGCATCCTATTAAAATTATTATAATCTATTAATCCAGCATTGGTGTTTTCATACAAGGCATCTGTGATTCTAACCGAGTTTCTTTGGTCCTGTCTGTCACTGCAGAGCTCTACCAGTCCTGCTCGACTCAGATGAGGTATGAATTACTTTAGAATCTAAAAATATATATAATTACAGGCTTCACACACCTTATTTATTTGACCAGAGACAGCTGGTCTAGATATGTGGAGATGAGTAACTTTGTCCAAATAAGGTATAAGAGCAAAAGCCTTGCTTGATAATGTTGGGGACTCATTTTGGAGTTGCTGTATTAGTGGCCATATAAGGACCAACTTAAAGACACAGTGACAGGACCTATGCATTTTTGGGTCTTTCAGGCACATTTTGCGTTCATGCTTACATTGAAATCTACACTAGCACAGAACTAACTGAATGTTTGCTTAACCCCGCCCCCAGACAGGGATTGTCCAATCATAGTTTAGCAACTGTAACTAGGCACAGCCGGCCTGTCAAACAATTTAGCTTGCCCTGCCAACTAGTGGTGACATTCTTTTTCCACACCCTCTGCAGCAGTGATGTATCGTAGTGCTCTAGTACCCCGCTATGGCACAGCGTGGTGTGCTCATGAGTACTAGAAACTAGCTAGCTAGATACAGCTGATAAAATCTGACAAAGTTGAGGAAAAAATTGGCGGTCGCTAGCTAGAAGTTGGAAGCCTGCTTAAATCTACCTCTGTCTGAAATTGAGGACCCATTGTTTAGAAAATGACTAACATTGTTAGTATTGATCATGGACTGCATATCTGGCTGAAAATGAGAACTAAATATGCCTGGACAAAAATATTTAGTTTATGTTTGCATATTATTTCACAGGAAATCTTGACAACCAGATATGAGATGTCAAAGCTGGAGTGAGACAACACATTTCCACACATGGAGGGAGAACACAGCTGACTTTGCTGCAGGCTTTTCTCCAGGATATCCAGTCGGGTGGTGGAGTGCCATTTAGTTTTTCAGAGGATCTTCCCATACGGCTTCAACTTCGCAGAGGGATGCAGGCCACACTTTAGGAGAAGCTCTGCTCCTTTTCTTAACTTTGCAAGAGCAAAGGACTCTACCAGAGGAAAACTGTCTTTTCACTAACCAACTGTGACTATTTCCCTGATTATGATCAGTTTTGATCCTTTCTTTCCAAAGAGAATGTTTCCTTTAAGTGCTATATTTATGTTCATGTGACTTTTATTTTATCAGAGAATTAAGAACAGTGGGCCTCATGCATAAACATACTCTCAAATGTCTTTTTACAGATATCAAGATGTTAGTGATTGGTTGTGATACAATAGGATTCTTATTTAGGCCCTTTTTTCTCTCAGTAATTACCACCAAGAATGATTTATTAAAGCTAATTTTGCAGCCCAAAGAGAGACAGAGAATTTTACTTCCATGTGTTAATTAAATCACTTCAAACAGGATCTTTCATTATATAAATACATAATGTTCATACATTGTTTCATACATAAAGCTCAGTAAACATGTTTTGCATGTGACCAAGGCACACTTTTTTTTTTTCCTTCTGTTTGCCAACATTAAAATCTGAGAGGAGAAAATAAATCATACTTTGAATAGGACATTTGCTCTTATACACAAGATCAAAGCAGTGCCTACATGTAGTTCTTGTATGAGGCCTAAACTGTTCACGTAATTTACAGTAATGTGTATGAAAGTGTCATTCATGAGTCCGGCATCTTCTGTATTGGTGTGTGTGAGGGGGGTGAAGCACAAACGAGTGGTTTGTACAATTTGAATTTAAATGTTTAGAGTTGAGGGTTTGCAGTCCTGGTTTGAATCTGCTGTACTGTATGTGTGTGGATAGGTGGGCAGGTTTTGTCTTCTGACAACGAGCAATATTTGTTAATATGAAGTTAAATCGTTTCATTATTTATTTGTGTTTTAAGTGTACTTATAAGTTAAAGAGTGTGTTTACAATGTGTGCTTCCATTCTTTTTATTACATTGAAGTCCAACCAGTTTCACAATGTATCAGGCAAACAGCAAACTTTGTATTGCTTTTTCATTGTTTGCTTTCTTTGCGGATAAAAAAAATATATTGTGGTGGTTTTTACAGGCACCTTAATAACATTAATGTTCCGTTAAATAAGTCTTAATATTTTTTCTTTTTTTTTGAAAATGGCCAACCTGGTGTTTTTATCAGTGCAGTTGTGGAGTTGGAATGCTGTCATCATCTTTATGTGTGTTTCCTTGAGTAAATGTTACAGCAGGACTTGTCTGTACTCTAGGCTATTCCATATTATGACACATTAGATAAGTTATGTGGTTCACATAAGCAAAAGCTGATCAGTGTTTAGGGTTTATAATGTCACTCTTCTGTTTTTTTTATTGGTTGGAAACCTTGAATAATTGTGCTTATAATGGCAAGCTATCCTGTTATATAAAACTGCGGACACCTGCAGACCTTGATTATTTGTACAGATGGGTTTTGGCTGATTCCTGTTATTTCATAATTCCACAGGTGGAGACGTGTCTGGATAATATGACTTGTCTTTTTATGTTTTTTGTCATGAAGAACTTTGCTTGAACTTTTCATACCAGCAATTTTCTTCTCTCTTCCTTCTCAGGAAGTGTGTACACTCAGATTAAATAATAATCAAACACCAAAAGAATATTTGTTTCCTGGTCTATGATTTTCAGTATTAAGTTGACAATAAAAATGCATATTTTTACTATATTTGTGATTTTGCTACATCAGTTGAAATCTGTTTCTTCTTAAAGCTGTCTTGCAAACACCAGATTCAAGAGGAAATAAGGGAAGAACTGAATAAATGAACTATTGTGAGGAAATTATGATAATGAAACACTGACTAAAATATTGAGAGGAGACTTTGAATGAAGCCCAGTTGCTGAAAATATAAACCGATAGTTACGTATTGTAACTCCAGATTCTATGAGTATAGGCATAGCCCTCTAAGAACGGTTGCTGTTGGTTTTATCCCTCTACATGGGGCGCAACATTACGAATCCCACTATGGCCATGCCAAGAACCATTGGTGTGACCTTAAGTGGTTAAGGTTAGGGATAGCCCATTGGTCAGGGGATAGGACCTGAATAAATCAGGTTATTTTACCTTGCATAAGCATGGACGCCTGGCCAATAGTAGCCTAAATATCGAAGGCCAGGTCTTGCCGTGGCCATAGTGGGAAAAAAATATCGTGCACAGGCCTCTCTTACGTCCACAGTTACTGTATATTACAGCTGCGAGACCACAGACCTGCTCCCAACATCAGCCTTTTTCTTCAGCCAATGTTGGTGAAGCATGTGGTCTGAATCTTAGAGGGTTATGCCTATACTCATAGAATCTGGAGTTATAATGCAGTTAATAAATGTTCTATTTCGTATAGGCTTTGCCCTCTAAGAGCTGTTGCTATTGGGTTAAGGGCGAAGCTTATGTAGTCAATGCCACCTGTTACACCAAAAAAAAACACAAGCAGATAGCATAGACTAGTTCCTTTTCCATCTCACAATGTACAGTTTTTGTCAAGTAGCAAGGTTATATTGTTGGCTTTAAAAACCTAGGCTATCTCCCTGACAGGTCTACTTCATGTTGTGAGGCCGTGCTGCATGGATTCTAAAGGTCCGCCCTAATTAGGATTAAAATCCTCATTAATTAATGCAAAGCACATTCCTCGCAGGCACTCTGGTGCAGGAGGATGAAGACATGGCACACCAGGTCTAGTTGCCGTTAAGTGATGAAAAGACCAAGTGAATCATGGAGAGATGAGAAAAATGTGTTCAGGTAGTCTGTTGGTATGGAGTAGGCTACAGAAGGCTCCTGTTATCTAAAATAAGTTTAATGTAATGGCTCAATATTTAAATGATTTTGACAATGTGGATAAGGTTGTTATAGTTTGATGACCATGTGTAGGCTATTCATTTAAGCCAGAGTAGGCTACAACGTTCCGGATGATGAGAAAGAGAGAGCGCGAGAGGTAGTGGGCAGAGGAGGATCTGCGTCACCCTTAGAAGTAGAAGGAAGGTTGTATACTGGTGCGTGAACTTGGTGGTGTTGTGTTGCAGTGCTTCACACTGCCACCTCGCCGCCTGGGGTACAAACTACATTAAATTTCACACACTTGTACTTCACCATATGCATGCAGAGTTCTCCTCCAAAACTCTTGTCTAAACGTGGAATAAAAAGTGATAATGCAACACCACTTTTGCGTTTTCTCTTCAGATTGTTTCTGTGTAAACATGGCCTTAATTTGTAGTTGTTGTTTTTTTCCAGTCATTAGCCTTTAATAGGCTAGTTGTGACCAAGATGGTTAAAACAACATTAAATATTCTTTAAAAATGTTTTTGTCATGCTGACATTACAAGTTGTTTTATGGAGAACAAACCCTGATAAAACTGGTAAAACAAACTGGTAAAAAACAGTAAAAGTGCCATTTTAAAGTGAGACTATAATCCCTCATGCACCATCATGGTAATTAGTTCTAAAATAACACAATTAAGAGCACAAATACCTCAACTGCAACTATACAATTATGAAATCACCATTATAAACCATCATGATGTCGTTTTGGAGACAAACAGAAAAAAATGGCCTCATTTCGCTACATGAATTCTGTTAGCTTGTCGATCCATCATATTTGCTTTCTCTCTAAACTGGTAATAAGTAATTTAATGACCTGTAATGGCAAATTATAGGCCACTTCAAAGACAAAAGCAATGAGAACTTCCTTTTGCTTTCCCATACCCTCATATTTCTAGATTTCTTCCAAACATTTATCCCACATAAAAGATGATCCACAGGAGACCTCTTTCCTCTCCTGGATAATAAAAGTATGGCACAATTCCTCAACAATGCCTTTCATTCATCACTAAAGTCACAATAAGCACTACAAGGAAGAATCGAGCGAGTATTAAGGTCACCATGTTTCTGTCACCTTGTCTCTGTGCTGGCTTTGTCTTAAAACCCTCACTGTATATTTTTTTATCATTACTCTTTAGCAAATGGCATGTGTTATGTAGCTCAGTGCTCTCCAATTCTCTCTGGCAATATAGCCTTCTGTCTCAGAATGGATGAAACATGTGGACATCAAACGTCTTGAGCACAAGCCTGAAACAAAGGCTGCAATATGAGCCCTCCTGGTATGGTTACTGAAGGAAATTACGCCTGCCATTAAAGGCATGTTGTCAATTTCAAAACAGCGTGTACCGGCATCAGGCCATGTGTTTTGATTCTCACCATCCACTCCGTCCTGGAAGCATGCTACTCTTCTGGAGCCTGTTTTTGCAATGTAAACCCCTAGATGGAGATGTGAGAGGAAGACAGAGTTAAGAAAGTTAAGAGAACACATGTGGCGAACATTAGTCTCTTCTGTCTCTAACAAGTATTAGACTGATTTAGATATGTTTTTAAAATTTGACAGTTACTGTTCCTTGTATAAAGAGAAATACAGTGAAACTCTGTTAGTATCCCAGACATGTGGGAAATGCTGCTTTGATTTGTATTGTCTCTGAACTTCTGCCACAGGGGTTATATTATAAAACACACATTCTTCCTCACTAACCTTCCATTCAGTAAAAGCACCTTTTATAGCCATCCAGCATTCATTCATCAACTATGCGTTGGTTTGAATTTCACTCATTAAAATTCACTCATAATGTAGAATGAAAACAAGCACTGCCACAAGGACATTTAATCGCACACTGTTCAGCGTCAAGGAGGTAGTTCTAACAAATACTGAAATGTTAGACTGACTTTATTTCAGTTATGCAGATACAATTAAATTTTGCTTAAACTGTGTAATGCATTTGCTATCTATGATTTAGAATTTGTTTTCTAGGTAACATACAGAATATGAGTAATAGAGAAAATATGCCCACGTGCAGTACTGCATCTATTGTTAAAAAACAACAACTCCCTTAGTATAATGGATGATGCCTTAAAAGTTCTGTACTCAACATTAAGAAAATAAATATAGCAACAAACAAATATTTGCTATGCAAAGATATAGTGGATTAATGGTGTCCTGAGCACACTCACCTTTGTGTGTGTTGTGATCTGAGCTTCTCTGTTTTTGTTAATAGCCGGTCCGTGTTAGTGCATGTGTCCGCAAAAAAAACATAGTAATTTAACGTATTGGGAAACTTGAATGACTGACAAAAAACAACGGGCTGGGATTGCCTTGACATGCACGCACGCATTCACACGCGCACACACACACACACACACACACACACACCAAGGGAGTGAGTATGACTTCCTTCTCTGCTCAGGACGCCATTACTCCACTTTATCTTTATACAGCAAATATTTGTTTGCTGCTATATTAATGTGCTGAATATTGAATACAGCTCCTTTAAGCTAGTAGAAAAATAAAAAGCAAATATACAGTATATGATGGAAGATAAATATGTGGCTTACAGTATGTTACAATGTAAAAACCAGGAATAATGTTTCAAATAATTTAGAGCCACAGAAGCACTAAAACATTTTGGGGTTTTATCATGAATAAAGCGAGGGAAGTGCATAAGCCCCGGGGCCGGACCCTGAGCTACACGGACATGATGTACTAGACATAAAAATACAAACATAAACAAACAGTAATGTCAAAAACAGTTCTCCATCCCACCCAATGCACTCATGCTTTTGTTTAGCTAGTTTTCATGCATTCAAACACACTCAGTCAAACATCAGTCAAAGCTCATTCTGACACTACATAAAAGAAGCATCTATGATGTGTTTTGCCATATATTGTTATTTATAATATGACTAATATGCAACACGCTCTGCGATGCCATGTTCTTCCTGCTACGCTCTGCTGTGCCTACTACAAAGGACTACTAACAACTACTATTCTTTTTGGGACTGTAATTGCCACTCTTCATTCTAACCCCAACCGGCCCGTCAGACACCCCCTACCAAGAGCCTGGGTCTGACCGAGGTTTCTGCCTAAAAGGAAGTTTTTCCTCGCCACTGTCGCACTGTTGCTTGCTCTGGAGGAAACTGTTGGGTCCTTGTAAATTCTGGAGTGTGGTCTAGACCTACTCTATCTGTAAAGTGTCTTGAGATAACTCTTGTTGTGAATTGATACTATAAATAAATTGAAATTGAAAATTGAAATTAATATGACTATGTTAAATTTTGGCTTTTCACGCTCTCACTCTTTTGGTCATTTGGCCATTGAACAAATACTGGCCTCACTCACTGCCCATTACACACTTTTCCATGTTCTTCTTCTTCTGTCTCTAGTGTTCCTCCTTCGCCAGCTCGCTGTCAGTAGTTGTAGGGTGAAACCAGAATGGTAACTTTGGCCACATGTTTGGCCTGAAAGGTGCGGTCGCTGTACTCAGACATGTCCACATCAACGGTGATCTCCTGCGGCCCGCGCAGCTTCTGGACCAGAATCAGCTCACCAGTCTGCCTGTCTGAGCGCTGCATGACAAAGTAGCCCCGGGAGTTTCCGCCCACTATGCCGAAGCGCAGGCCGTCCGGCCCTGTGCGCCCTGGGGCGGTAGCGGTTGCCATACGGAAAAGTGTTGCAGGAGTCTGCAGGTTGGAGGTCAGAGACAGGTAGTGGAAAGATACGGTCTTAGGTGCCAGGTGGCAGGAGCGGCTGTCCATGGGGCAGGGGTTTCTCTCACACTGACTGCAGGACAGAAAGCACATATTAATAAGTAGCATTACAGGTCAAAGTGGTAAATTATTTCCAGTCTCTGTGTGGTGGGTAGTTGTCATGTAATGCAGCCATACTGAGAAAATGATCACATAATTATGGGAACATGTTTATAAGTGTTTCTTTGTGACTAAAGAGAAGTGACACATACATACAGTACATATGAGGTCATGTGCTCTGAAGTCTTGGATTATAGTAAGCTGTGAACTTTTGTCTGCGTTGTGAGCAGTACTCCCAAACTTCCATCTTCGTAATACTGCATAGCAGAATTATGTAGTATAAAATGGGAACAACGTTAATGTCTTACTCAAATCCCTGCTTTCTGTTTTTCCCAAACATTTATTCATCCTCTGTGCTGGCAGTGGAGTAGTATTTCACCACATTTATTGTTCAGTAGAAGCAGATAGAGCTTTGTTTCAGGCTTTTACATGAGGCAGCTTGCTGGTGACTGGTGAATAGGGAGATGGAAGTTGTAATGTCTCCAAACTTTTGGCCAGGATACACAGACATTCTATCTGGTTTTAAAGGAATATGCCATTGTTTGTTGAAATAGGGCTTATCATGATCTCCCCTAGCTGTAGATAGGTGGGCCAAAGCATTTATTGTCTCAGTGCATGCATTGTTTTAGTCAGGTGCAACACCGGCAGCGCCGCCGCTAGTTAGCTTAGCGTAGACTAGAGAATGGAATCCTATGTTGCCGGTTGTGAGTAAAAGTGAGCCAACAAAAAAAACAACAACAACAACCTAATTACTTCTTGTGGCCTGTGTATTCACAAGCACAAATAGCAATGCAGATAGACTAGCCAATCTCCTAGGCAGATATTCACTTGGGACTAAGGGTGGAAGCACAGCTAAAGCACTGCTACATGGGTGCAGAGATCACGGTAGGCTTGGGATAATGTAGGTTTGGGTAGGCGAACCCAAATACTGTAAACATGGACAGGCAGCTATCACATTGTGACAGTATGAAGGTTTATTCCCAAATTACTCAAAAACATTAAGTGCACCCTCACTGCCCAGAAGCAATCACCACCCAAGTCTCGGTCATGGGTACAACAACACAATGTAGCTAAACCTGAACACTAAACAGACCTACAACATTAAAACCCAGGTAACATAAATGCGCACCCAAAACATTAACAGAACATCATTAAAACATAGTGTACTTCGATGAAGACGGGAGCCGTTCAAAACAAGGTCCTATGTGCCTTTGCAGTGCTTCGGTGCAGAAAAAATGGCATCTTGTCAGATGTTACAGTATTGTGAACATAACTACGTTAAAGTTAAAGCATACAAACCCTGTGTCTTCCCTGTATTACCCTATTACTTTTGTCGCTATGACCACCTTCTCCACTTTAGCATTTATTCACGTCTTTTGAACGTGCCTCTGAAGCACTTTGGCCGCTCTGTGTTATTTATTTTTATGAACTGAAAATGTAAGCTGTAATTTTGTGTGCACATTGGAAAAAATACTCCCTGTACCATTGTGTTTTTTTGTATTGTAAAAATACTGTGTTAATAAAGTCTGTTAAAAAGAAAAAGTCTAAAGACGTGTTGACATCTAAAGATAACATCTTATGCTGTCAGCATGAAACATGAAAAAGACCATTACACAATGTTTCTTGGTAGGTCCTTGGTAGGTCCTAAGGACTATCTGGGGAAAATTCCCACTTAATTAAGGGACATTGAATGCCTTCACACTGCCCAGAAGCCATCAATCCCCACCCAAGTCTCGGTCATGGTTACACCGATTAATGTAGATAAACCTGATTACTAAATCAACCTCACAACACTAATGCTGTGTTCCAGACACAATTTTTAGCCAATAATTACGACTTCAAGTCACGACTCCCAACTTGGTAGCGTTCCAAGAAAAATTCACGACAAACCCTTCTAGCTAGCCTTAGCTAGTGTTAACTAGTTGCTACCTAACGGTGACATTTCTAGTGATTTCTAGTCTGCAACAGGTTTTTGGCTTCATTTAATAAACATAACCTGTAATAGTATACAATCGTATGTGTATTGTTTTTATTGCAATCTGCGGAATTACTTTACGTTGCCTATTTATGTCTATTTATTCCTATTTCTCACTTACATCACTTGGTTAATCATTTACATCTGTACAGTATCAACAGGGGACGCCACTGTTGTTTAAGTGTGTGACGTCAATCGGGGTGTATCCACTTACAAGGGAGATGTCTTGACGTAACTGATGTTGCCATGAGAACGGGGACACTCTGGGTTGACACACTGAAAGCCTCCCCCCATGTTGATACAAGTTGTCCCTCCGCTACAGTTGTGCTGCTGGCTTAAACATTCATCCACATCTGGAAGACAAAACAGCCAAGGCACATTAGAATGAGAAGCGGGGAGAGAGACTTGCCAGATTGACTACCTGCTTCCTGGTTACCACAGTCTGAGCAGGGGGTGCTGTGCTGTGACTGTTTATTTGGTTTTTTAGTTTAGTCTCCCAAAAACGCTTCATGTCCTAAAGATGAGGGTGAGGTCATTCATTCCACTGGCAAGCATTGTAAGCTTCAGGGGTGCACATGGAAGTGGTAATAAGGTTTTGGGCTCCTTGTCTTTTTAAGTCACAGGTACTCCTCTCTGGAGCTACATACCCAGCCAGATCTACAGCCAGGGCTCTGTGAATGAGCCTTTGTCCTCTGTTCCCTCTTGTCACTCACCCTCACAGCTCCGCCCGTCTGGGAGCAACTTGTAGCCCCTGGGGCAAGAGCAGTGGTACGAACCCGGGACATTCACACATTCGTGGACGCACAACTTCCCTCCTTGGTCCAGACGGTAGACCTCACACTCATTTACATCTGTCAAGAAGCAGACAAAGAAATGCATGCCTTAAACATGCATCATGACCAGGCCCTTTTGCATGTAAAAGTTACTAGGAGGGAGGAGATATAGGTAATGATATACCTTGTAGGGTTTACAACACACTCTGAGGATCCAAAGTATGTTGCTTTTGTGTCTCAGGTTGTCATCGCATTTAGGTCGCTTAGTTTTTTCCCTTTAACCATATAAGACATTACTACATCTGAGGCAACTGCATGAAAATGCTCATTTCAAAATGTTACTCAATCAATTACATCTTAAAAGCAACTGTGACCTAAATGGATGCTAATCTGCTTGTAACCTCTCAAGAGGATTATTTTGTTTTTTTTCACGGACTGGCTCCACAGATTACTCTAATTTGTAACCATATTTACTAGAGGAGTAGAATATTTGGGTATTCAGCAGTAAAGTCCCTATAGCATCTGCTATTTGTACTGCTGAGATGGCGTTAAGTAGAGCACCAGCTCGAGGGAAACTGCTCTGTAGCTGAACTTGCTTCCCTGAGAGGAGGAGCAGTAAAAGAAGACTTTCCCCACAGGGATAAACTAAGTAACACATAATTACAGCTCACCCTGACAGATACTGTTGTCAGAGGTGCCACTCATGTGGAAGCCTGCATCACAGCTGCAATGTTGGGCTTGATTCACTTGGGCACAGCGAGGTCTCCGGCTGAATGCTGGATCGTTCATAACGCTCCACTCGGGTGGTGCTGCATAAGGGAGAAAAGATGAGAAAATGAGAAATGATCACATATGCTAATTTCATCTTGAGCTGAACACATTGTAAACATGTAGAGTAGCATATGTCGGTCTTGACTGACATAAAAAAAAAAAAAAAAAAACAAGGAAACAAGGTACCGACCTGTCTGGGTTTGGTGCTGACAGTGAGAGCCGCTCCAGTTTTGGGGGCAGGTGCATTTGTACTGCTTAACACCTTCCACACAGGTACCGCCATTTTGGCAGGGATTACTTGCACACTCACTTATATCTGTGGGTGTAGGAGAGAAATTGCTGTGGTCAACTTGTTAAGAAAAGAACCTCATGTTTCCATTTTCTCATTTTACTGATGCATACAGATCAAAGGCACAAGAGCTGCAGTTTGGGAGATGCTTTCTTCTAAAATACATATTACTGAGTTGAAAATTTAAAAAAATATTTTTTTTAGTTTTGATGCGTCTTTCGACATTGTTTTAACAGTTCCTTATACATTCTCCCTGTGCTTCTGTCAATGTTGACAAAATAAACAAGACTAGGTGCTTAAAACAGGTTTCAGAACAAAATATATAAGAAATCAACTGAAATCATCTGCAGCCCACAAGGAAAAATTATGGTAAGGTGGTCCTGAAAAATACATAAAAAATTAAAGAGACTCTGTAAGCCTCGTAAACCCTTTCTACCACCCATCCATGGAGCAGCAATGAGTGTCCACCCACTTTGATAACAGCAACTGTCAGGCACAGTCCAACAGCAAGTCACTTTTTGAAAAGTAATCTTGATCTACTATTAAAGTGTAATTCAATCAAATCCATCTGAATCTTCAAAGTTTCAATTGTTAGTAAGTCTGGTACTGTCATTATCTTAATAGCATTGGAAACACAGTATGCCAACAGCAAGTCATTCATATTTCCATATGCCTTATATTTTGTTCCATTTGTGGAAAAGTAGTTATCTTGATCTATTGGGGATGACTATTAAAGTGTAATTCAATCAAATCCATCTGAATCTTCAAAGTTTCAATTGTTAGTAAGTCTCTATGGACGTATATAGTATGTCTTACTCATATCTTAATAGCATTGAGAAACACATCAAAATAAAGGAATACATGCCTTTGTTGCTTTGGAAATTTGAAGAAAATTGTGAATTCTATTCATATTTCCATGCAGACTTACAGTGGGGTTTGAAAGGTTGGGCATCCCAGGTAAAAATTTGTATTAATGTGTATTAAGAAGCCAAGAAAAAAACTCAAAAAAGGCATCAAATGACAGATTAGACAGTTGTATAATATGTCACAAAAAGTTAGATTTTATTTCCATCATTTACACTTTCAAAATAACAATAAACAAAAAAATGGCGTCTGCATATGTTTGGGCACCCTGCATAGTTAATACCTTGTACTGCCCCCTGTGTACTGGCAAGTATCACAGCTTGGAAACGCTTCTTGTAGCCAGAGTCAAGAGTCTTTCAATTCTTGTTTGAGGTATCTTCGCCATCATCATTCTTCCTTATAAAAGTCTTCCAGTTCTTTTATATTTCTGGGCTGTCTGTCACGCACTGCTCTTTTAAGGTCTATCCATAGATTTTTTAATTATGTTGAGGTCAGGAGATTGTGAAGGCCATGGCAAAACCTTCAGTTTACGCCTCTTGATGTAATCCACCGTAGATTTTGAGGTGTGTTTAGGATCATTATCCATTTGTAGAAGCCATCCTCTCTTTAACTTCAGCGTTTTCACAGATGGCATCAAGTTAGCGTCCAAAATTTGCTGAAATTTTATTGAATCCATTTTTCCTTCTACTCGTGAAATATTCCCTGTGCCACTGGCTGCAATACAACCCCAAAGCATGATTGATCCACCCCCATAAAAGTTCTATTTTAACCTCATCGGTCCACAGAACTTGTTTCCACAATGCATCAGGTTTGTCTATATGTTCATTTGAAAACTACAAACGCTGATTTTTGTGGTGAGTACGTAGAAGAGGTTTTCTTCTGATGACTCTTCCATGAAGACCATATTTGTACATGTATCTCTTTCTAGTAGAATGGTGTACCACAACTCCAGTGTCTGCCAGGTCTTTCTGGATGGATCGTGCAGTCAAACGTGTGTTTTGACTTGCTTTTCTCACAATCCTGCGTGCTCTTCTGTCTGATATTTTTCTGGGTCTTCCAGATCTTGCTTTAACTTCCACTGTTCCTGATGACTGCCATTTCTTAATTATGTACATTCTGAACAGAGGATATTGGCATCTGAAAACGCTTTGCTATCTTCTTATAGCCTTCTCCTGCTTTGTGAGCATCTATTACTATTTTACTATTTTCAGTTTCAGTTTTCTAGACAACTGCTTAGAAGAACCCATGGTGCTGATTGTTGGGGCAGATGAGTCTGGGCATTTAAAACCTTAAGATTGACATCACCTGGTCTTTCTAGACGATGATTGAGAACAATCCATGACACTGTCAGGTCTCAGCTTTACAAAGGGGGCAGTACAAGGTATTAACTATGCAGGGTGCCCAAACTTTTGCAGACGCCATTTTTGGTTTTCTGTTATTTGGAAAGTGTAAATGATGGAAATAAAATTAACTTTTTGTGACATATAGAATGTCATTTGATGCTATTTTTCCATCTTTTCTTGGCTTCTTTATACATTAATAAAATTTTTACCTACAAAATGAAAACAAAACATGTAGGAAAAATATAGTATATAATGCCTTGATGTGGTTTGTCTATTACTCATTTTACTATTTTTGTGGTGAGTACAGTTTCAGTTTCTGACCATATTTGAAATCTTTGTTTCTGCAGTCAGCTCTGGAAAAATAGTATATAATGCCTTATGATCTTTGTTTCTGCAGTCAGCTCTGAGCGTTGTGCAGATGTGAAAATTATGAAGCAATCCACAGTATACTGGATGAGCACCAATCTCTGTAATGTTTTTGACTTCCTTGGGGGCCAGCACAACCAGGGACATAACATGTAAAGGCCCACTTCACTCTGCTAGATATTTTTAAACTCTTCTTATCTTTAAAGATTTCACACTCTGTCAATACTGCTTTTAAAGCATGACTAAATTTAGACATCTTTTGCTGGGCTAAAAAACACGAACAGGGATAATATTGTGCACAGTCAAACCTTCTCATGTTGTTTTAACCACGAATGTCAATAAACGTATGCACATGTTCAACTGAGTGCGCCACTTGGAATTTCTGGAAGAGTGCCACCAGCAGTGGCTGAAGGGGCTATCAATAGCATGCTTAGCATACTTCTGTGCTATCAGACCATGGTGTGGGTATAATGTCTGGACCTAACCCTGTCCAGTGGGACTGCTGTCAAAGAACCAGGGAAACATGAGCAAGAGAGGTAGGGTTTATCTTACAGTAGCCCAATCACTGTTGCTCATGAGGAGTAGAAACCTGGAGGGTAAGGCACCCCACAGTGGAATGCAGTACAGGTGTTTTACTGTGTTCAGAGACATTTAATGCCATTTTAACGAGGGCTTCATTCAGTACACATAGGAGCTCCAGCCACTAAAGAATGCCTCTTTTCTTTGCCTGTTATCTCTGTGTGTGTGTGTGTGTGTGTATGTGTGTGTATGTGTGTGTGCTGCTGTCTCTTTTAGCCTGGCACTCAAACACTGCTGAGCCAAATTTGCCCTAAATTGGGGCAGGGATTTCTGCTCAAGAGTGAATAATACACAGACATAGCAGTTCCTGACCCAAAACACCAAATCAAAAAAGTACTGAATATGTGTTTGTATTTGGAGAAAGTCATGGGGGTGAAAAGCTCCTAAACCTGTGATGAAAACAGGTTTAGCTGAAGTGAGACTGCATTCCTCACCTGAATCAAATTTAACACTGGTCTCACACATGGTTAGAAATTAGGGTTTTTAGCAGGGTAATATGCCTGGAATTCCTGTATATTGCTTACCTTTACAGATGGCACTGATGCCAGTCCAGGTGCCATTGTCCTGGCAGACACGTGTGGCAGAACCGACAAGATGGTAGCCATGGGAACAAGTGAAATGGACCTCATGTCCAACAAAATACTTTGAGCCAAACTTGGTTCCATGAGCAGGGGCTTCCAGAGAGGGGCAGGTGGTGGGAGCTGTGGGAGAGAGAAAGAGAGCACGAGAGGAAGGCTGGTCACATGTGGAGTAAGCCTCCCGACATCCTCTGGCATTCTCTGCCAGGGGATATACACGTGTCACTGGGCAGTGCACAGCCTTCATGAGAGAGGACGGTTCAAATGCCTCATTTACAGTCAACCAGCACAGCACTGGCCATTTTTATGAGTCAGACTTTTACCAGCAGCCAAATGTTATGCTATGTTGTCTTCTCTGGAAAGTTTAAGGCTTGTATAATATAAAACGTAACAACATTACTTAACATGGTGAATGGACAATACATTTTTTACTTTTAAGAGAATTTTTGCTTCATCCAACTATAGGAGAAAATGTTTCCTATTCTTTCAACCTAAAGTGAAAACTACTATCAGAACACTTACGTTACTGTATGATACGTCAATGTCCCAATGACAGACCTCCATCAAGTCCAGCTCGTGTCTGTAGTATAATGAAAGCCCATTGTGTCTTGCTCTGTACACTTTAAAATAGGCTAAATACACCTTCTGAAAGAAGATGGTGAATGCTGCACATTACTTTTACAACATTATCATTAAATAATATTCTATATTATATCAGCTTCCTCCTGTCTTGCCAAGTACTCTCCAGAGTTATGGACTGCACTGGTCCATCACTAACAAATTGGCCTCCGTGTCTGCTGCCAAACAACACAATTCCACAATTTGACTTCCTCTGTCAAATACTCAGCTCTGTAACTGAGATGGCCTCCCACTGTTGGGTGAATATATAATCCCATAATAGAAGAAGACATATCTGGCTCTCTAGTGTGTAAAAACTGTTTGAAGATCAACTTTAAACAATTTAATTTTCCCAAAATGTTACTTGGTACATTTGATACATTGGAATTTTCTGTTTCCTTTAAGAGAACAATCATTCACTGAATTACTGAGCAAGACCTCAGTCATATAATGATGCATGTGGAACTTTATACAGTATGGATTGTCAATTAAATGACCACTCATTCTGTAAACTCTTTCTGTGAAAATAAATGTGTAAAATAATCAAAATCCAACTCATAGTTTTAAACCCAACCATTTACTGTGCGTTTATCAGCAGAAAAAAAATATAGACATCTATTCTGCATGTTTAGCAGTCTTTATGGTATGTTGATTTTACCTAAACAATGTTTATTAAGTTATGACTATATAAAATCAATGTCATAGTTAATCATCATAAAGTAATATCGGAATGGCATCCACCAGATCATTTTAATACACTTTAAATCATCTCAATCATTTGTATTTAAATTGTAAATTTAAAAACTATAGCCACTATAGACACAACTATTGCATAAATACTTAATTAATTAATAATTAATCCAATTTCCTCCTACATTATTTATGCCAAATGCTCAAACAAGCAGAGAATTGTAGACTACATCAAAATATTGCTTCAATAGAAATACCACACATTCATTTACTTATTTGCCTGAACAATTAGACATGTTTAAAATAATAACCTCACCAAATTCCACTACCCAGTTTATTGTAAAATGTCCGATCTAATGGAATGGAATTAATTCATAAATATGTAACATGATGGTGACATTATGTATATCCCTGTATAGCCACAACCTGTGCAGAGGTCCATCAGCCAGGATAAGTGAGTCAGTTGGATTTAATAATTGACCATTACTGTATATAAGAACAAATTGATAGATGATAGAAGATTATGATTTAGGACAGAGAAGACATTTTGACAGTGACAGTGGGAAAGGTAATGAATTAAGGATAGTAGCTACTTCAGTGTCAGGGTCCTGCTATTGTGCATGCTGGCTCACTGTCACAATGCCATGACTTATTCAGACACTTGATAGAACAGAGCCATTAATATTATAAGTAACTCCTGCTATGACGAGTCAAAATGTCAGCTAAGAAAAAGGCCTTTAAAGATGATGATGAGGAATATGATGACTAGGGTGGTGTGTGTGTGTGTTATCTGTGTTTTAATCACCAGCTGATTGGTCAGCTTGAGGTAACTTGGAGACAGAGTTCTGAAGTGTTGCCAGCTTTGACTTCATGATCCGGAGGCTCTCTGTAAAGCGCATCTCCTGGCCTTTCAGAAACTTCTCCATTTGTCGAAGCACCCCAACCACCTGGTGCTTATCCATGCACGTCTGTGGATGAAGAATGAGCACTATTAGCAAAATTAAGAGTCATAAAAGAACCTTGGCAAAACATTTAAAAAGGCAACGACTTTCCAACAAGAAAACGAGCGCAGGAATAAAGGTTACCTCTGTTTAATGGTTATAAAATATAAAACATGAGCTGTGAATAAACATCATGTGCAGCTGTGGCGCATGATGTAATTGAAACTTAAACCGTCTATTTGTGGGCACATGATTGTTATGGTTACAAAGAGTTTTCATTAATATTAAAACACATTATGTAACAAGTTTTTACTTGCACGATTCAGTCACCGCAATGTCTTTTATTTGAAACTATATTTGCTTGCCACTACTTTCCATTAGACTTCATTGCACTCACATGTGAGATATTCTAGGCCCACCATCTCTCATCTTCCCTCCGTCATCCCCTTTTCCACTCACTATCACAGCTTTTGTGGCAGACACAGCTGGACAAAAGCTGTCTGGCAGATGTCAGTGGGACCTAAGTCCAAAATGCTGTTCCTCTGTAAATTTTGCATGGTGGTAGGCACATGAATGGGCAGACTTAAAATAGCATGGGTGCCACAAGCAGTTACTTGAGAGAGAAAGCTGGTCAAGCCATTACAAAGTTCTTCAGAGAAAGTGCCTCTAATCCTTTCAGGAGGGTTTATTAATCACATGCTCATAGGAACAATTTCTCTGTGCAGCATACTTTAAATTCCTGAGTTTTGAGGGGCCTTGTACAATCACAACTAGCTTCAATACATTAATATTCATTGCACACATAGTTTGGACCAGTGTAGTAGTTGGACTGTGCTCTGCTCCTCATACCTGCCCCAGGCAAAAGGGAAATGCCACCAGCTGACAAGACATGAGAGGACTCATATCCGGATGCTACAGTGGAAGTTTTTTTAAAAAAAAGCAAAACTTAGGTCTATAGTTTAGGAGTAATTTCTCCAGTGGAGAACATAGACTGTGATTACAAACCTTTGCAAAACTGAAAATGACACATGTAGCCTACACACATTTGGATAAAGTGCTAAAACAGCATAAAAGGCAATGTTATTGGTTGGGGTGACTTTTTATGGATAATAAGATTAACAATATTAAAATTGATTACTTTTCCTCAAATGTATGAATAGGCCTAATTCACAAATATGGTTTGCACAGACTTTGAGATATGATAGGTAAAAGACTTTGTGAGTTGTTTCATAAACTAAAAGAGTACTAGTAGAGTAAATTGCTCTTACCTGAACGGCACCATGACCACTCTGGATAGCTGTCAAACACAGCAAAAGCAAACACCTGCGTAGAAAAGACCATGCCATCTCTTAAAGTCCAGTAGCCTAATAATAAAGTATAATGCTGTTTCCTGTTGGTGTTCGCCAAGATTTAGAAGACTTCTTGTTTATGGTGCTAGTGTAATATCTAAAAAGAGTTACTTCTAGTAAAGTTCTGTCCCCTGGTTTAAGGAGGTTGGAGGATGCTCATCAGGTGTCTGAGACAGAGATGCGCTCGCGTCTCTTTATCTGCGCTCGGAAAGTTCAGCCTCCGCAGCTCTGAACGCCACCTAGTTTCCTGCAGCTAGAATCCCTCCCACCGAGATACTCCCTCCTTGTATGCTTTTCTCTTTCATCTTTATGTAGCTGTCAAGGAAAGTTGCACACAACATAAAGTCAGCTATAGCTGGCAAAATGCACGCAAGTATAATATGACCTACTTGTGTTTGGGTTACTCTGCCATAGGGTAAACAATGTCCTTTTCCTTAGAAACTCTAATGACTGGATCGTAGACCTTCCTCGAAATAGTGTGATGTTCATTACGAAACGGGGTCGTAACCCGTATCTCTGAATGACTGAGTCGGATAAACACACAAATGAGCAGTAACACCACTGACACTACCACTAACCGTTAAGGAATCATTAGACCAGATAGAACAACACTCATTATAAGCCTGTAGCCTATTGACTAAACATTTTACTCACTACCGGACTTGCATTGTTTATTGGCTTGAAGTTACCGTTGGACGAGCTTGTATTTCAGGCTTGTAGAGTCAGAGCTACACCTGGTGGTCGTTGACAGGGCGGCACAAGCGCCTCGAGCCAACAACAATTGCGCGTGAACGGGTGCGTGAATGTTAAAAGCAAGGAAATTTATGTAGCTCGCTAATACTTATGGGTGTAGAAGCTATTAAAGCGATGAAGATATTTGGCTTCAGCTGTTTTGTCTTTAAAATACCATAAACCCGGCTCGTTGTTACTACGTAATACACAGTTATTACACATTGAGAAAGAACAAAACTGTGCGTCGCATTCACTTCACTGTTGCAGATGTTGAAAATAACTGACGTTGCTTTAAACCAATAAGAATAGAGCGCTCTTTGCCCGTGCGATATCTCACCAATAGCTGATTAGGATTTCTTGTGGCCATGTTAGATAGATCCTGATACGACTATATATACGTGGAGGAATACACGATCTAGGAATGTGCTGCAGACCTCAGAAGCCATTTTGAGATGATGTCCCTGTTGAGAAATCCTATGAAGATGCTGAAATCAACGAACATGGTTACATTTCTGTCTGTTTCTCCCTCCGTCTCCTCTATTTCACCATGGCAGCTGTCAACCGACGGGACATTAGCAAAGCGGGGTATCAAGCTGTGCTCACAGAGTTAAAACGTCATTGATATGAAAGAGGAGAGTGTCTGTTTAATGTCTCTGTCGAGACATGTAACACCGTGAGTTTTTTTCCAGTCTGAAATCGTCCAGCATTCCTCACAACCCAACGTCTCCTTGAGTGACTGTGTTAATTCACTCTTGTACCGGAGAGAAAGGAGGCAGATCCGTTTTCCAATGGCTTCTGTGAGCCTTGTTTCCAGTCCCCCAGCCCCTGTTCTTGACAAAAACATGACAGACTCTGAGCTTGCAGGGGATGAAAGGTCGAGTAACATTCTTATGCAATTCTTAATACGCTCATCTGTGCGTTTCGGTGCTGTGGGTCTACATGCTTGTGTTTCTGTTTTCTTTTTTTTAAACCATGAATTGAAGGGATTAGAGTCCATGGTTTCCCCCCTAAAAATCTTTGCATGCCTCTTTGGTGCAATTGAATAACGCTGACCAAATAGCCTAGGTGTCCCATCACCGTGTCGATAAGACTCATTTATGACCATTTCCATGCAAGATAGTAGACCTCATTGTTTGTGTTGTCGTGGTACTGGGAAAAATTCTTCATGGCTTCATTGTGTTGCCATCTGCAGGGGGCTATGCAAATGACTGGTGTAAATGCCACGCCCATCCCCGTACTGCACGCCCCCTACCGGGCACCTGGCAGTACTGCTGAAACAGGGTTCACGCAGGGTTGAGATAATGTGCTTCTGCTGGATACAAACCATGGCTGTGTCCTTGTGATTGGTCTCTTGTCCTTCCAGGGCTGTCAGACCACGTAAACAAAGAGGGCCAAGAGTTTGTTGGTGTCAAACCAAAGATTTCACCAGGTGGTTTCCCTGCCTAACACAAGTTCAAGCAAAGAAAAGGAAACATCTGATGTAGTGTTGTTTGTTTGGAACAAATACTGGGGTATTCTCCAGCTATTGAAGGTGTGCCTATCCCTGTTATATACCTTCCATGACTCACTCTGGGCATTTGCTTTTACCTATTACATGGATAGACCGGTCTTAAAATGGGTCTGAAAAGTCATGTTATTCCAATAGGGACTCAGATATGATCGCACTGGCTCAATAAGTAGGGTTGTGGTTTTATTGAGCCTTACTGGAATTATGGTCTCACTGGAAAATACATGTTTTTATACATGTTGAATAGTTATGCTGGGATATTTATATACCATCCTTATACATGGTATTCTACCAGTGATTAGGTATTTTCCTACATTTATCAATTTTCCGTTAGCTATATGACTACGGTCAAATGTCAAAATAATGCCCTAATCATATGTAACAGGTTGGTAAATGTTTTATATGGAATTTTGAGGTCTCTGCTGCTTTAAGCAGACTAAAAATGAAATGTAGGTACAGTAACGTGGTGGCTTTGAATGTGGAGGGTGTCAGGTTGAAGCCTGATTTGCATGGGTGTCAGTGGAAGAGGTAGCTGTTGTCTGTGAAAACTGACCTGGATCAGTGGGTGGACATTCTTTCCATTTTAGGGGGTTTTGTTTCATGCTGCTGCCTGCACTATATTTTTAAAGCAGCTGACAGCACACATTAGGAAAACACTGGAATTATATACAGTATATGAAAAGTATATATACTTTAAATGAAATACTGTTTGCTATGTATTGTACATCTACTATAATACAGTGTGTTGATTTCAAATCTAGGAATTTGAATCACAGCTGATTCAGTCATCATCTTAAAGGTGTACCAGGTGTTATAAAAGCTTGCCATGCTGTAGTGTTATAACCTACCTTTACCGTCCCTGTCTGAAAAAGTAGCCACCTGGTCACCAGGTGGCCAACAACTCCTCTGCAGACACACAGGGGCCATGGGTGCCGCAGCAAAGTAAAAGAGAGAAAGCCCAAAATTATGCTAACATACTGATCATAACAGTAATAGAGGTGTCTTTAAACATGAACTACACTGTGCTTTTGGTGAAATTACATCCACATATGTTTGCCATTTTGCTTTTTAAATCAGACTAGTTTACTTAACAGTGATAAAGGTATGTGTGCCTAAATCATACTTCAACCACTTTTCTCTGACCTCAGGTTGTCCTTATGTAAATGAACTGAATAACCTTGCTTCTGTCATCAATCAGAGGTTTTCATGAATTTTACTCAACCTGAGGTTGAACTTAATTTGGCTTTCATGAAATAACTACACACTGGTTCACAGGAAATCAAACCATAGCCTTGAATTATTGACAGGATGTTTTTAGTACAGGAAAGGCTCAGGGCATATTGGAAACGGTCTGGCATGATATTTAGTCATTTGCTTCAAATGAAGGGACAATACATTATAACATACCCTTATACTCACTGTACTGACTATTTCTTTAGAGAGGATGGTGAACTAGAAGATGGAGAAATAGATGATGAAGGGATTGGAATTGAAGAGGAAACCAAAGAGGCTACAGAGGTAAATGAAGACAAAGAGAGGGAAAAGGAAAAAGACAAAGCTAAAGAAAAAGAGAAAGAAGAGAAGACTCACAGGCACTCCAGGAAAAGATACAAAAAGACCAGAGAGAAGAGAAGGTCTAAAAGAAGGCGGCGTGACAGACCGAAGGTAAGATGCTATAACAATGAAGGCATGCATGTCAACTACTTAGACTAATTCATAATTCATTTTAATGTTGTGTTTTTCCTTTGTTCTCCTCAGCACCACTCCCCCTCCAGCAGCTCCAGCTCCGACAGTTATGACTCTGACTACGATCGAGCAGAAAGGCCCAAAAACCGTAAGAGCCAAGGATCTGATGGCCAGGTGAGTTCACCACCGCTGGCATGTTGACGCTTGATATTCCTAAAGGCATTATTGTCATTTTGACATTTTTCTCTTTGAATGTTGACTTGCCAGCATGGACGGGATTCAAAGGGAGGCCATGGCAACTCACAGAAGTCCCCGCCACACAAGAGCAGTGATTTTGACAAATACAGCGACTACAGTGATGACAAGTATGACTATGATGACGAGGAGGATGAGTACGAAGGTGACATGTCAGAGTATCCGCAGTCAAAAGATACAATTTCCCAGAGTCAGGGAAGAGTACGCCATGCCAATGACCAGATGAAGAGAGGAAGCATGAGGGGGATGAAACAACAGCAGTGTAAGAAGGTTTTTCAAATTCAAAATCTTTTTGTATCAGATCTTTCCTCCAGAAATGTTATCTGTTTTATGTTTTGATCACTTCTTCCAAAATGTAATTTTTAGTTGGGCAGAGAGGAAGGGGCCGAGGGAGTGGACCAGGAAGAGGACGTGGGCTGCTTAACAAGAACAAGAAGCTTAAGGGCAAGCCCTGGGGAGGACGGGGACGAGGTCGAGGAGGAGACCAGGCCATGGAAGACATGCTACCAGTATGTGTGACTCTGAATATTTAACCAAATGAATTAGGATTATATACTATTTAGAAGCATATAATACTCTGCAGCCTGAGCCACAACTTCCCCCTATAACAATGCATTATGTAATAAAATGTCAAAATGTAATAAATATTCACTTCATTATGTGATAACACCAGCATTATGTAATAATCTGCCACATTTTTTTGTCATTAAAGTATTTATGTGTTTTTTTTAACACAAACATTTACAAATACCCCCCCAAAAAAAAAATCAGCCACATTTTGTTATAAAAACCTGAAGTCAGGATCTAATAAATTTCTCTGCCTTTTTTTAATAAATGATTACATAATGCGGTGGTTTTTACAAAATGCAAAAATCTAGTATGGTGCAATATGTAATCAACCAAAATGGATGTCTTCATTTATGTTTTATAACATTGTAATGTTTATTTTACAAATTCGTAAATCGAGAAGCGTGAATCAAAATTAATTTTACAAATATACTATTTGTTCATTAGTATTACCTTTAATCATTAAATTTATTATACATTGCGTTCAAGGTTTTTTAATACAACATAGGACAGATTATTACATAATGCAGGTGTTATTACATAATGAAGTATACATGTTCATTACATGTTGACTTTTTTTTTACATAATACCCCCAATCAATACATCAGTATTACAGTAGTCACCATGGGGAATCAGGCTGAAGTACTGTATATAATTTTAATGTCTACATCATATGTAATTTGCATGTTTTTAAATTAGTTGGGGTAAAAGACAAACTAAGACCACATCTTGTTGTTTGTGACACAGGAAGGAAAAAATTCTTGCGGTTTTCAGAAGAAACGGCCAATTATGAGCAAAGAGTTTATCAATCAGCACACTGTTGAACACAACGGTAGATACATCTGCAAGTATTTCCTGGAGGGTCGATGCATCAAGGTATACCAATGTTCTTTTATTTGCTGTAACAATGTACGCTGCAATTTATTTTAAATCCTAAACACCGATTAAATGATTTGTTCTTCATACAGGGGGAACAATGCAAGTTTGAACACGAGCTTGTCGTACCAGATAAGAAAAAAGAACTTTGCAAATTTTACCTCCAAGGATACTGCAGTAAAGGAGATAATTGCATATACATGCACAATATCCTTTACTAATGACAACAATCATTTTAATTACATTTGTGTAATTGCATTGTATAAATAAGTGAAATCTCATTACACCTTTTAATAAGTAATGTTCCTTAACCTGTGATAGCACATGAATACCCATGCAAGTTCTTTCATACTGGAGCCAAATGTTATCAAGGGGACAACTGCAAATTCTCCCACGAGGCATTGAACGATGTGACCAAAGGGTTGCTTGATAAGGTATGACTCAAAGATTTTTTTTTTACTCTTCTATGCCAAAAGATTCTCAGCTCTAATTATCTTTATTTCTGCTTCGGACTCATTTATCAGATAATTAACACGGAAGAGGAGAACGCCCGCGAGGACGAGTTGGAGCTGGAGGATCTGAGAAAGCAGGGCATCGCCCCACTTCCAAAGCCTCCTCCTGGGGTGGGGTTGCTGCCCACTCCTGGTCAGAGCAGTCCTACAGATGGAGCTTCTGGCCAAGCCGGGAAGAAAATCCCCTCCCTGTTTGAAATCAAGGTTCAACCTACCGTTGACTTGGCACAAAAAATTTGTCTGAGGTAACCAAAATCATCTGTCATCAAACTCAAAATCAAACTCTTAAAAGTTTATCAACTTAATTGTGCGTATTATTTTTCAGTGGATCCAACTTCTCCCAGAATCAAGGTGAAGGCACCAATCCGTTTAGTGGAGGCTCAGAGGACACGCAGAGTGGAGGTATGGTGCCGTCAGGCCTCTCTGCTCCTCCTATTCCTCCCCCTGGATCACCTGTTCCCATGGGTCACCCCACTGGGCCACCCATGCTACAGTGCCCCCCAGGACAGCATCCACCACACGGATTTCCAATGCACCCACCAATGCCCCCTGGTCAACCCCCACCCTTCCATGGAAACCGACCCGATATCAACCTTCAGATTAATATGCAGAGGCCTCCATTCCCTCCTGTACCAGATCTGCAGATGCTGCAAAGTCTCTTCCCTTTTCCATCGTTGGGTCAGAACCCAGTAGAGTTCTTCAGCAACTTCCTCCGAAACCAGGCTATGGGCCCACAAGGAGGTCACTGTTATAGTAATATCATTATCCTAATTACCTAGCTAATTATCTTCTATCTGTAACTGAAATTGTTTTATTTTCAATTTTGTAGACCCTAGTCTGGGTTTCATGCCGAACCTCCAGCAGATGACGGATGCAGAGTCACAGCTGCAGTCTTTACCACCAGAAGTACAGAAGGCCATCTTTTTACACCTGACGCAGCAGCAGCAGCAGCAGCAGCAACAACAACAAGACTCACATCCACAGGGAAGTGAGACACAGAGAGCAGAGGGCCAGGATAACAATGCAAATAGAGGTAAGTGCCAAGGGGCAAAAAGCAGGTTTGGTGAATTCATTAAGCTCAAATAAAACCCAGAACCCCTTTGAGAAATGAAACGGACAGAGGTGAAAAGACTGGGATTTATCCAAACGCCACAGTAAAACAAGGTGTTGATACACAGACAATTTATAAACATGCTTTGAGAGACCAAACATTTAAATAGGATTACATTTTTATTTTTTATTTTTTTACAGATGAAACTACAAACTGGTACTCAAGCGACGAGGAGGATGGGAGTTGTGTTTCCTCCATCCTTAAATCTCTCAAGAAGCAGAATGAGATGCAGCAGTCTCAGTCCAAGCCCCCCCAGGTTTCCCCATCTGCTCCAGCACTGGGTGACCCTCGGCTTGTGAAGGCCCCACACAGTGACCCCCGGGTAAAGACAGACCCGCGACAGCGACCCCCAGAATTGAAAAAGGAGTCCGATGGAGCTGCGGACCCACGCTTCTCCAGAGACCCCAGGAAGATGAGACCAATGGAGCCTAGTTCTTACCGCCAGCAGAGCCACTCTGTTCCTAAGAAGCCTCCTACAGGAGATGACGATGATGAAGGAGAGAGGGAGCTAAGGGACAAAGCTGTTCTCATCCCTCTAGATGCCATCCCTGATGTGGTACTGCAGGACCCTCGTTGCCAGTTAAAGCAGTTTAGCCACATCCGGGTGGACATCCTGCTCCAGCGGCCAGCCTTCGCTCAGACAGTGGTGTGGGCCCCTGAGGACCTCATCCCTTCCCTGGTTCCCAAACAGGAACACTCCATCAACCTGCCCCTTCCACCCCTAATTGCAGATGCTCAGATGAACCGAACAAGCCTACCTGATCATCCCCCCGTCTCCAGCCCTCCACCAATTGACCCCAGACTGGTAGCTGCACGTTTAAAGGAACGTATGAGGCGCTTACCTTCTGGATCTCTAGAGTCTCGGTCCTCCATTGAAAGACCTGTAGATCCGCGCCAGAAGAAGACTCTGGACCCCAGACTTAAGCGTACAGGAAGTCTGGACTCCAAGCTGCTCGGTCAGAAAGTGCCCTCCTCCGGGGGAGGAGTTGTGGACCCCAGACTACAGAAGGCCAGTGCTAGCTCCTCTCCTCAAGCTGTCCAAGTGAAGCCAGAGCCTGAGAGGCTGCCACCTTATGCCCCTCGCTTGGCATCGTCTGGTGGAGGGCTAGAGAGTCCCACTACTATCCTTGGGGGCATCAGTCTGTACGATCCTCGTAATCAAACCGAGCTGGCTCAGAAGGAGCAAGCGGAGACTCCCAAAAAGACACCGATTTTGAAACTTGTAGCTAAGAAAGACAATACTCCGCCACTCTCTCCAAACCAGCGAAGTGGCTCTTTTGAAGAAGTCAAAAGCACAGACATTGCCTCAGACCAGCAGCCACCTTCAAGTTCTCCCATAGTGACTCCTGCCTCACCTCTCAAACCCCCTGCAGTTCACAACCTCCCCATCCAGGCACTAGCTGGGCTGATCCGACCGCAGTACACTGACCCCAGGCAGGCCAAACTAGGAGGACAGAACTATACAGGAGCACAAGAAGAGGTCGAGGAAAGGAAGCAAGAGGTAAAAAAGGAGCAGGAGGAGGCCATGGAGGAAGAACCAAAACATGACAACCCAGAGGAGGAGGCAGACGACAGGACACTTAAAGATGTGTTCAAGACTTTTGATCCCACTGCTTCCCCTTTCTGTCAGTAAACATAAAAATATATATATATATATATATATATATATATATATATATATATGAAGTTGCTAAGACTTGTATTTTGATGAGACATTTTGATGAGTCCATTCATCTTTATTTAGCTTTACATGAGCCTATTTATTTCTGTATATAAATGATCCTGTATAGAATCACATACTATCTAGTCTGCCACACATTTGTCAGTATGGAGATAATGCTAAATATGTGCACAGACACAGTGTATAGTTTTGACAGAATCATATTAATGCAGAAATGTGTGTTTTTGAAAGTTTGTATGTTAAGTTTTTTTTTATCATTGTTTAATATTCATGTATGTTTTAAACAATCATAAAAAAAGAAATGATGTTAACTTGTATAGGTTTTACTAAGGACTGACCCATATGGGTTCATTCCAGGCATTACACCCTGTAGAAAAGATCACCCACTCACCCACTCACTCACTACATGCAGAAGGATAATGCTAAATAATCTATCAATCAATAAGAATTCCCTTGAGTTTGAATTTTTGTATTTCCTTATTTATTTCAAGACACTTATATTTATATATCTTTAGATTCATGTTCACTTTTATGATGAGGGTTATTGTTTTCACATAAGTCAACACATGTTTTCTTGAATATTTATATTTTTTACCAACCACAATGATATGAGTTTGTGATTTGTCACGCTGATCAGGTCAGATAATCAAAACAGAAATTAAATTCTCTACACAATATGAGACAGTTATCTGCTTAGCTGAGAAGAAAAGTGCAATTTTGCAACATTGCAGCTATGCAGTTTGTACATTGTTGGACCTTTATCATTTTTTGTTTTGTTTTTTATTTTTGGGATTTTCTGCCTTTAATGTACAGGAGAGCTAGGTGAGAAAGGAGGGAAGCCATGCAGGAAATCGTCACAGGTCAGACTCAAACCCTGAACTTCTGCGTCAACGCATAAGCCTTGAAGTATATGTGCACCTGCTCTACCCACTGAACCACTCTGTCCACGGACTTTTATAATTTTAAGTGGCCTAAATGCTTTGAGGATAACCCGGTGGTAATGACTGCTAAAAGAGGTTAAAATTGGTTACCTAATTTGATTCTTCGCTGTCATTCCTTAAAACAGTTACTACTGACAAGCTTGTAAATAGCAGGTTAACTGTCTTTCACTTGTTTACAGAATATTACAGAAAAAAAAATATTATCTTCGTCACACTGCATTCATACTGTATATATGTATATATATGTATATATAATATAAATACTAAGTTTATGATTGTTTCATATTGAATTCTGTTGGAGTCCAACAATGGGTGAATGTTGTGGGCTTAAGGTGGCATAATGCTCAGCAGTTTGTATTATTTGACCGTTCAGTGTCTGTTAAGGTGGGTCATGTTGGATTGAAACTAAGCTATGTACTCTTTTTGTTTTTTTATGATTTTCATAATTCACATTGTAATTACCTATTTTGTATCATGTGTACAGTCTGTTTTTAAGTGTTTTAATGAAGAATGCTATTCAGTTTGGTGTTTGTATGGTTGTAATAATACTGAATGGCAATTTAACAATACACATATCCAGCACATTTCAGTGATTTTATTATGAATAACTGAAATAAAGAGATAAAACAATACAAACACAAAATAGTTTGTAGTCCTTGAGTGTGACAGTCTGTGAAAAGCTCCCTCTAAGGGTTTCACATTGTTAAATCACAAAAAAAAACAAAAAAATGTGATCTTTGTTATGCTTCTTATTTCTTGAGAAACTACATACTACTTTGTGTTTTGAAGGGGTAGTGGTCACTTGTAGCCAACTGGCAGGGCAAGAGTGGGTGCTACCGGGTGGGATGAGGTCTTCCTCAAACCCAGCTCATCGGTCTCTGGGTTAGAGGTCTGCTGGGCTCGATGGATCTCCAGCTTCCTCCTCCACTGGAAACACAAGGCTGTAGCCTCTGCACCATCTGAGTTTGGCTCAGGCTGCTTCAAACCCTGGAACAAGAGAGTCATTTTGAGCGTTTAAGCTGTATCATATCTATAGTACATAATGGAGAAGACCTCATATCATTACAGATTTGTCTTTGATGTTAGATTTACTGTAATGCAGGCTGTCTCTGCAGCATGGACCCCACGCAAGACTGTCTGGAGTAGATTTTGTGTGTTCTTCACCATGATCTCATCAGATGATTTGCATCCAGGTGTTACAGCATTGACACTAAGTAAACATGAAGAACATCTGTCTCATTACTTTTATATGTTACCTAGCTTAGTTTCTAGTGTGTGATTTATGTCTATGCTCTTCTGACCTGGAAATGATGTTGAGCTGGTTGGTGATGGTGAGAATCTGCTCCACTATGAGGGAGAGTTCAACCGTACACTGTTTATCCAGGCAGTGGTTGGCAATAACTCTGATAAACTGAGTTACTGACTGGCAGTTTGAGATAACATCTTTGGCTGCATTGACAAATGCCTCTTTATTCTGAAAAAAAGGAATAATTTTGGATGAGGGTACCTGCAAATATAAAGATCAAGTCAGTAAAGTGCCCTCTGGTGGTCATTACCGGTATTGGGCCTTTCTTCCTCAAATACTGAGTCATGTAACATAGTGTGTCAGCCATCTTCCTGGTCACCTGGACAATTCGGTTGTCCTGCGGATCCCAGCTGTCACTTTCTTGCTTTAAAAAAAGGGAAGTGTAGGTCAGCGAAGGAGCCTCTTTGTATGCACAAGACCGGACACCATCCTACAAAGAAAAACAGGGATGTAATTTTTGAGAAATAAAGGAAACACTAACAATTGTGTTAATCATGAGATACCTACATTTTTTTCCATATTCCCAAGTCCATATTTGGCAACAGGTGCCATATTTACATTTAGTTCTGCAGCATCTGTGTTGCCTTTCTGCCAAGGTGTCATTGCCTTGGGAAATTCCACTTCTTTGACATTAGATGGGACTGTAGCCAAAACTTCTTTGATATCATCAGGTCTTCTGCCCTGTAGACCAGCCATGATGTGCTCTTTAGCCTCTAGGTGAATCCCATCCTGCTTCCGGATCTCCTCCACCACATAGTGAGCTTTGGCTGACCAGCACTGTATCTGCACATCCAGACTGAGTGTGTCACAAACGTAGTGAGTCTCTATCATGAGCCTCGCCCTGCTGATTATATCTGAGATCTGAAAAGACAGGTGATCGTTGATAGACCTCAGGTTAGAACGGGCACGCGGGTCACGGATGAAGTGTAAGCAGTCCTCAACTTGTTTGGTTGCAGGTTTTACACTTTCAAAAAGTGTTTGAGCTGCATTGTCAAATTTTTGCTCGGCGTCATCTGTGTTGTTCTTCCTAAAGTGTTCAGCAGCAAAATAAGCCATGCTGACAATATTTTGAAGTGCTGTGTCATAATCCTTATTTGCTTTGCTTAAATGGCCAGAAAGCACTCTCATTTTAATCAAAATATGTCTCTGAAAGAATTCTGTTTTTGCAAGTTGCATCACACTAAGCGTTATGTCAAGCTCTTCGGCAGCTTTAAGATAGGCTTCAGTCAGGGTCTTTAGTTCATCCTGGTATCCTATTAACTGTTTTGATTTGTATGCACTTTTACAATTCAGGCTGGTTAGCCTCGCTGCCTCTTGAATTCGAAGCGAGTTCTCAGACAACACTGATAGCTGTTTTTGAGGGCTCAACTGGTTCATTGCAGTTGATGTTCCCAAAATCTTATCAAGTGAGTTCAGCAAAACCTGAATAGACAGGCCCCAGAGGATACAGTGTCCCTCCAATTGGTCTACCTGTCCTTTCAATGAGGTGGAAAAATCCACCAGATACTTTGTGTTGTTCTGGGCTTTGTTCAGCTTGTTGTGTAAAATGCTGAATGTTTCTTGACGGTCACTTTGTATGGTTAAATCAGACGATGTTAAGAGCTGGACCACGTCAGCACATAAAGTCATCACTTCATTCAGTTGCTGTGTAACAGTGGCTGCCATTGTTGGCAGATTTCTTTGCAGCTCAGTGTAAACAGTATGATACCAGGTTCCAGCTACTGGCAGTAAAACCTTTCGGGTGTTGTTAATAAGATCAGTAAACTGTGTGCTGTGTTTGTAGATGCTCTCCGTGCTCATTGCTGAGCTCATCGCCGTCTCTTGAGCTGTCTGGACGAGCAGCGGAGTCAGTGACACAAGCTCTGCTCTAAAACTTTCCAACGTTTGACAATCGACAACATCAACAATGGCCAAGGCTTCCTTTGCGGCTTGAGCGTAACAGTTTGACATCTCAAGAACACCAGTGCAGGCCCGGTTCAGTTCTGTCACATCTTTCCCTTTAGTCACAGTCACAACTTTATACAGGAGGGGTAAAAGGTCAATTTCAAGAGGCTTGTAAATCAGTTTTGGCTCATCAGCAACAGCTGGGAGCTTTAAATCATTGATGTCATATTTATGAGCCATTTCTGCTTCTGAGGTTTCCTCATCTGAGTGCTCCTCCTCTTGTTCAGTTTGGAAATCCTTCTTCATAACCTTCAAAACAGGAGAGCCTCTTTGAGCCAGGTTCAGTTCACAGGTGTCTATGACTGGTAGACATGAAGGTGAGATTTCAGGCTGACGTGCCTCCTCTCGCAGCGGGCTCAGGAGATGTGGATGCTGTTGGCCATCCAGCCCCTTTCTGAGCACTTTGAAGTGCTGAATAGCCATGGAAACATTATCTGTAAAAGTAGAATATACCTCCACATTTAGAGTGGAACCGAAAAGCATGTCTCTGACTGACTCACCCACTTTGGTTCGAGATGATTGTACCTTTTTCAGCAGGACCAGGAGGCCATTCCTGTAGATGGGGTCATCACTTCTGTCCAAGTGCCTCCTCACTGAGTGAACCACCAGCTTCATGTGACAAATAAGGTTTGTTGCATGTTGGTTAAACAGTTTGTAGTTTTGTTCTCTATATGCTGCGTCACATCCATGCTGATCATAGACAACCTCGTCAATAGCGAGACTGGTGAACTCCCTCACATCCATTACATCACTGAGAGCCTCCTGAAGCTGACCAGTCTCCTCCTCCCATTGTTGACACACCTCATGAAGCTTTTGGACAGTTTGCATTGAATTATCTGCCAGCTCCAGTGAAAGAGCTGCAATGCGAGCTCTAAGTCTTGTGAGGCATACTCGTGAGTTCTCCACATTCTCGAAACTCTTCGCATCAACAGCCACAGCAGAGATAAAATTAGCCACTTGGATTATTCTATCAGTGAAAGATATGAAGTCCTCAACTAGTGGCTGAATAAAGTTAAGATCCATATCTGTAGAAGAATTTGCAACCAGGAGCTGTCTCATCACACTTAAAAGTTCCTCAACCGTAGAAGATGCTGTCAGAAATGTGTCCAAGACTTGATAAAGTACAGTAGTCATCAAAGCTTTGTCAAGCATTTGGATTTGCTGCACCAACAGAGCGCAGGTCTTCTCAAGGCCCTGCTCAGAATCATCCTCTGAGGACTTTAAAATCATTTTTATTTCCGACCAGAACTGCAGGATGTGACGACAATGACCCACTACTCTTTGTTGAAACTCTCTACGAGATGAGTTTGCCACAACCATGCAGTGAAACACAAGATCTCTCACCATGCTGTCAAAGCCACTGCCTCGGATTGAGGAGGTGGGGGAACTAGCAAGTAGTTGACACAGACTGTTCTTTCTCCCTGTGTAAAACCCACAAGGACCCAGTGATTCACCATGACATTCACTTTTCAGGGTTATAATAATGTCACTCACAGTACTCTGCACCTTGTCTAGAATGTACTTCTTTGCTCCCTGTGCCTGGTCGCTTGTAGGGTGTTTGATGGTTGTGCACATGGCTGTGTGCAGCATGGAGATGCACTTTCTCAGGGTCTCCAAGGAATCAAGAAGCTGTTTCATTTGTCTGGGGTCCTTTAAGGCATTTGCTCTCTCCACTGTCAGACTGTTAAGGAGAAGCAGAGCCTCCGAAAACACCTGGAACGATTTAAGTAGAGACTTGATGTCTGAGGCGGAGCCAAGCTCAAAGAGGCACTCCAGAACTCCATCAGCAGCAGCTACAACTCTCCTGACAGTAGCATCATCGTCCACTAACAGAACCTAAGAGCAGAGAGACAGATAAGGGTGCTTGTCACTGCGGGTGTTTTTTAATCACAATCATTGAACTGTGGAGGGCTTTAGGTTTAGTGTTAATTAGCAAAAGGTTAGCATGCTAACACACTATGTTAGCATGCTAACATGCATGTTAGCATTGTCATTGTGAGCATGTTAGCATGCTGACATTAGTGCACAGCCTTAGGTTACGCTGCTACTATTGTTTAGTTTTGTTTATATTTCACACATAATCCTCTATGGGCAAAACAAATCAAAACCTAGTCATGCAATGATGCCAAATGTATTAATTAAATGTAAAACCTAGAAATGAAAACTAGGTTTGTGTGCACATAAACCAAAAACTGATGATCTGACAAAGTTCTTTTGACATTGTGGTGCAATGTTACGGTATATAAATTGACTTGTATTTCAATGCGAGAGCATAATATTATAGCAATTATGGGTTAAGACAGAAGTCCCAGATCATTTTTGCAATCTCTTCCTAAACCTTGGACAACAAAGGGAAACAAAGCTTTAATGTTCATGTGACAGTAAGAGCTATTCTTTGCAGAACATGTTGAAATTTAAATTGCATAAAATGCTTTATTCAAATATGATACTCTAGTGTGCTAAAATAGTTTGGGCAGATCTAGTCTGTCACACACACCATGTGATGTTGTGTAGCGCTTCTTATAAAGTAATAAAATATTATGACAGCAACAGAGTAGACTGTTGTGTCCTTTTTCCAGTTTCCAAGCAGTAGCTAATGTAATATCCTCTCATAAATTACAGACAGTCTGTACACTGACATTACAGATAATATAGCAGTCAGTAACATTGGAAAAAGTTCACTGTCCTCAACATTTGACAACATTTTAAACTGTTATTTCCAACAACACTGGACGTTTAGACCAAGGAGCACGGATGAATAGCTGATATTTAAGGTGTAAATCTTAAAACAGCAGTTTGGCCTCTCGATGTGTTAACTAGTATTCCCTTTTATGTGTCTGCAGCCATTCCTTCATCCTTATTTCTCTTTATGATTAAATTGTTACATTACATGGTAGTAACATACTTGGAGCCACCTTTTAAAATAGGAGAAGAAAAATCATACTTTACTTTGACTACTCCCAGGAAGACGTTTTGTGATGCAGTGATGAGTTCCTCTCTGTGCTCAGTCAAACTGGGCTGGATGCTGAGTTTCTGGGCCGCCAGTAGCACATGTTGTCCAGACATAGTGACTGACTCCAACAGGGACGACATCTCCATGTGCAAAACTTCATCCTCTGTGTCACTTATTTGCCTGGAAGTAAAGAGCTTGGTGTTAATCTGATAATATGTAACAAATGTCTGTCTCTTCTTTACCTCAGTAAACTTCACACTGTATACTTACCTGGAGGCCACTGCTGCCAGGTTCTCAGTAGCTTTAGCCACAACCTGAGCTGCACCCTCCAGCTGGCTGAATTGCTCAGGTTCCTCTGCGCTGTCACACAGCAGCACCAAGTAGCATAAATGACTTGCGATTGGTGCGACCACCTGCTCCACTGCCGCAGTCCTGATCCATCCATGATCAAACAAAGAGGACATAGTGAGCAGATTGAGTCTCCCTAGTCAAAAGAAGGTCAGTATTTGTTGCGGTGTGCCTACTGTATTCACTGTTTTAGCTGCATTAATAATTAATTGTGCTGGTATCAGTGTTTCATAGCAACTGGGGTCATCTGACCAAACACACATAATCTCACCAGGTACAGTGGGTACGGAAAGTATTCAGACCCCTTTAAATTTTTCACTCTTTGTTTCATTGCAGCCTTTTTCCAAAAATCAAAAATGTTCATTTTATTTCTCAGTAATGTACACTCAGCAACCCATCTTGACAGAAAAAAACAGAAATTTAGAAATTTTTGCATATTTATTAAAAAACAAAAACTGAAATATCACATGGTCATATGTATTCAGACCCTTTGCCGTGACCCTCATATGTAACTCAGGTGCTGTCTATTTCTTCTGATCATCCTTGAGATGGTTCTACACCTTCATTGGAGTCCAGCTGTGTTTGATTATACTGATTGGACTTGATTAGGAAAGCCACACACCTGTCTATATAAGACCTTACAGCTCACAGTGCATGTCAGAGCAAATGACAATCATGAGGTCAAAGGAACTGCCTGAAGAGCTCAGAGACAGAATTGTGGCAAGGCACAGATCTGGTCAAGGTTACAAAAAAATTTCTGCTGCACTTAAGGTTCCTAAGAGCACAGTGGCCTCCATAATCCTCAAATGGAAGACGTTTGGGGACGACCAGAACCCTTCCTAGAGCTGGCCGTCCGGCCAAACTGAGCTATCGGGGAGAAGAGCCTTGGTGAGAGAGGCAAAGAAGAACCCAATGGTCACTGTGGCTAAGCTCCAGAGATGCAGTCGGGAGATGGGAGAAAGTTGTAGTAAGTCAACCATCACTGCAGCAATCCACCAGTCGGGGCTTTATGGCAGAGTGGCCCGAAGGAAGCCTCTCCTCAGTGCAAGACACATGAAAGCCCGCATGGAGTTTGCTAAAAAACACCTGAAGGACTCCAAGATGGTGATAAATAAAATCCTCTGGTCTGATGAGACCAAGATAGAACTTTTGGCCTTAATTCTAAGCGGTATGTGTGGAGAAAACCAGGCACTGCTCATCACCTGTCCAATACAGTCTCAACAGTGAAGCATGGTGGTGGCAGCATCATGCTGTGGGGGTGTTTTTCAGCTGCAGGGACAGGACGACTGGTTGCAATCGAGGGAAAGATGAATGCGGCCAAGTACAGGGATATCCTGGACGAAAACCTTTTCCAGAGTGCTCTGGACCTCAGACTGGGCCGAAGGTTTACCTTCCAACAAGACAATGACCCTAAGCACACCGCTAAAATAACGAAGGAGTGGCTTCACAACAACTCTGTGGCTGTTCTTGAATGGCCCAGCCAGAGCCCTGACTTAAACCCAATTGAGCATCTCTGGAGAGACCTGAAAATGACTGTCCACCCAACGTTTACCATCCAACCTGACAGAACTGGAGAGGATCTGCAAGGAGGAATGGCAGAGGATACCCAAATCCAGATGTGAGAAACTTGTTGCATCTTTCCCAAAACGACTCATGGCTGTATTAGATCAAAAGGGTGCTTCTACTAAATACTGAACAAAGGGTCTGAATACTTATGACCATGTGATATTTCAGTTTTTGTTTTTTAATAAATATGCAAAAATTTCTAAATTTCTGTTTTTTTCTGTCAAGATGGGTTGCTGAGTGTACATTACTGAGAAATAAAATGAACTTTTTTGATTTTTGGAAAAAGGCTGCAATGAAACAAAGAGTGAAAAATTTAAAGGGGTCTGAATACTTTCCGTACCCACTGTATAAAGAGTAATTAGCTGCCTTTCTTTCTTAACATATTGCATATGCAAACCTGCAGAGGCACTGCTCCGCATGCAGAATGTACTATATGCTGCAACTAAATATATTTTTATTACCAATTTTTCTCTCAAGCATTATTTTGACTAATTGAGTGTTTAATTGGGTTTAGAAAATGAAAGCTTGAAATGAAATGAAAAATGAAAGCTTTGCCAGTTAAGATTTTTTCATCCTGAAATCTTGCAATAACACTAGTTGTTATTAAACATTAAATATTGTTTGGGGCATCGTCAGAGTCCTTTAAAAAAATAACAGTTTGACATCCAGGGAAAGTGCACAGTGTTATTTTGTATTTTAATAAATATCAGCTGACTGAATAGATTAAAATGTTATTTAAATTTTTTTTTAAATTAATTTAGTAGATATAAAAAATTGCTTAAAATAGTTAAAAAGTTGCCCACCTTTACCAAATCCACCTCCATCAGTAAGAAAAATGAAAAATGCCCGTCACCATTTCAATTTTTTCCCAAGATGACATCTTCAAAGTGCTTATTTGATCCAAAGCCCACTTACATCTAATTCACATTGATAAAACTGTAAAAACCAGCACATCCCCATATTCAAGAAGCTGGAAATAGAGAATGCTTGGCATTTTTGGCTTATAAAATGACAAATTGATCAACAAAATTATTAATTTTCTGTTAATCGATTAATTGTTTCAACTTTATAGGATGCACATACATACTGTATATAAGCAATAAAAAGTTAGACCCTTAGAGAAATACTGTTTTTGTACTAGAAAACTCAGCGTTTAAGAAATTATTACTGCATATAACTACTAAAAAGTTTTCAAAAAACACTGAATATGAAGTTGTTTGTCGATTTTTTGTCTGTACCTTGTGAGCAAAGCAGCCAGCAGAGAGCACCACACACCTTTAAAAAAAAAAACAAGTGAAGCAACCAACAACCACACTGGACTCATGTTGACAAAACCAGCATACAGAGCCATGGAATTTCACTCTAAAATTTATCAATAGATAAATATACAGTTCCAACATGACTTTTAACATCAAACATAAACAGCACACTATAATGGAAATGATATTCAGTGACAGTAGTATACTCAACAAAAACAAAACCCAAATAACGGTGTGATTAACGGTGACAACAAACATACACAACAAAATATAACCATCACAGTTCAAATTTACCAAAAATTGTCAAGTGTTGGTTTCTCTGCATACAGGTGTAGCATCGGTTTAACAGATGCAGGGAAGACGTGCATGTGTACAGTATATGCCGTCATGCCAGTGGAATTAAATGGTAAAATAAAGTATATCAGATCAATAACTGATTTATACAGCACAAAATAGAGAGCCAAGCAATCATTGTGAGCCATAAAGTGTCTTAGCACTGAAATGTGAAACATATTAAAATAATGTTTTTGTTCTTTGGCATTGCACGTTTAAATCTGATTCTGGTTAACTGCAAAATATCGGTTTTAAAATATTAATTATAAATCAATTGTCATTGATAAATTCTTCAAAACTTCTCTTTTTTGGAGCACAATTAACACTTTTTTCTTTATGTTATTTCACAATGAACACATGTAACATAGTTAATATTCATACTTCTTTGGGGGACATTTAATACAAAATTGAATTCACTGTGTTCTGCAAAAATCGATCCACAATAAAACCCAGATTTAAAAAGACTTAAAAAACATGAGTAAAAAAATTGAGTACTGAGGAGCTGTGAACTGAAATAGTGGCAGATTTTCAGGAAGCTGACATTCTTCCCTGTTGACTTAAAATGAGCTTTTCCCATGAGTCCCAAAGAGCTCGTTTATGTGCAGTGATTGAGTGCAGCACATTCCCACCTATTTTTAGGGTATTATTCATGCCATGGGCCCCTGTAAATGACTATACGTGGATTCCCATTGCAGACTTTCATCTGACCGTGGAGAGTAATGCCGCTCATATTTCACGCTAAAACCCAAAGCCTAATAACATAATAGTCAAATTAAATATGGTTGGCTTAGGTGAAGTCTGGAAAGGTTTTGGAAATAAATCCCGATCAGGTTGTGTCATGACTTATAGTAAATCATATCTTACAGTATTTCAGTCTTCACTTGACCCAGGACACCTTTAGGGGTCCACCTAAAAAGTCAGCTGCATACCTGAGCAATAGTTCCTTGCAAAAGCAGCTTCAGATAATTCCCTCTAATGCACATTGCACTTTCAAAGCATTTTGTTTATTCAAAGCACTGCAGAGAGTAAAGATTCAAATTTCTATGTGACAAAATCACTTTGTTGCATCCACTTTTATCACCTTCAAATAAAAGCCAGGCCATGACAAATGGAATGCTTATGGACAGTCAAAAGGCTTGAAATGTGAATAATATAATTTTCAACCTCTGTATTTCAAGCGTGGATAATAAAGGAAACATGGCAAAGAAATAAAGTGTTAATAGAGATAACGCTATAGTGCGGTTGTTTACCACATCCTGAACTAGATCCTAATGACCTCCGAGAGCACTTTCAGACCCTCAGCACCTCTGAGACAACTCTGATAACATTATCGAATGACACGAGGACACAGCGTTTTAATCATTGTGTGTGTGAATCTAAAACGGAATTAATTCTGGCTGATTATGTCGAAGGGAGGGGAAGTCAGATGTGTAAAATAGATATTCATAAGTCAGAAATAGTACAGAAAAGATGCAATCTTTCACTCCCAGGAAGAACTGAATACACAAACGACTCCAATCATATACTATACAGGACATATCTTTGGCATATAAAGTAAAGCTATGGAGCCAAGGCATTCATTCTTATCAAACATCAGTGCTTTTAGGAAAACATACTGTAGATACAGTGTGTTTATAATGGCCTTCAAAACCCGATCTCTTCTCGAAGCCCAGTTCTATACAATATGGCTTAAAGTGTATGTATAAAAATAAATTTGCTATGTAACACAGCCCTGAGGGTTTTGTTGTCCACCAGTAATCATGCCGTCTCCACATCCCAGTACGGATGTAGGTCTCCATCAACAGCTCCGCTCTCGCTGGCTGATGGCTGGGAGTTTCCTCCTTTGAGATTAGCTGAATTCCACAGCAAGTGTCCTCTGGCAACACACTGTCACCTCAAAAGCCTGTTTCCTGGACCCCCACTCACAAAAAATATCAAGTCTCCAAAAAATATGGAGAATATTCTTCTCTTCCACATATGGAAGACTGAAGGGCCTGGTGCCACTGGGGCGGCAGGGCTAAGAGACCACGTGCTATTGGATCCTTCCCGACCCAATCCCTAATCTCATTGGCTCCTGTGGGACCCCCACTACAAATCTGAGTGGTTCTTTTCCATCCAGTCCCAGCTTTCATCACTGTCCTTCCTGTTCTTTTCAGCCTCAATGATCTCTCTGTAGCGCCGACGGAAAAATCCCATCTGTCAAAGAACGAGAGGAACAAAAAATTGAGTGGTTAGTAAGGTGCATTTGTTCTCAGATCTGAGAAATCTAGAGAAATGGAAAATCTGTGGTTTTGCATCATTTGAGCTCATTAACTACAAATCACACACTGCATATCACTGCTGACAATTTTTCAGAAACTTTTTAAGATAGATTGTACTCTCTTGAGGTGATGATTTAAAAAAGAAAAACAGGCGGATATATTATCACCTCATATAAACCTACAATATGTTATGGTAAATATGAAGCTACAGTCAGCAGGACTATAGCTTCATATTTACCGGTGCCGAAACTTCTTGATCAAGAAATATTCCTTTAAGTAACAAGACATTGCATTACATAAATCCAAAAGATGTTGATTGTAATTTGGTGTTGTCATTACATAGTTACTTATGTAATAAGTGTTATAACCTTAACAACTCTGGGATTCTTATAAAATGTCTAAAAAAAAGACATTGTATATTATTAGATTTTACAACTTTTTAAAATCAATATTGGTTGGATGATAGATACCGTGAATATTTAGCCAGCTTTATTATTTGTCAAATGTATGTTGTCATGTCTCATAACACAGTAGAATGACCCCTTTAAAGCGTTTGTCTTATTCTTTTGTCTTATTCTGTTGTGTTGCAAATCTTTGGGAAGTAGTTACATTTTTGGCTCCTACAGACGTATGACATTCAGCTGCAGAACAGCAACATTTTTAATGCAATTTTTTTTAAAATTTTAACTTGTCTTGCTTTTCTTCTGGATTTTACGTAGCTTTTGAATGCAGACATATACAGCAGATCAATCTTAGGAATGCCAATGAGAGAGTTCATTTAAAACAGTCTCTTGTTTCAGCTGCTTGAAAATAATAAAATAATTTTAACTCAATAATAGTAACTCAAACCTTGATTTCACTGTAGTGGATTATGTATATTAAAGTTACAAATATCTGCAAGTTGACATTTCCCCTGCAATGATACAAATGGCAAACAATGGATGTTTGGGAAGGAGGAAATCAATCTAAAACATGGCATGGACTGCTTTGAAAAATGGCCAGCAGTACTGTAAAATCACACACATTACGCAATTTGAAGTAAATAGGCTAAAACCACCCAAAAAAAAACACTGGCATGAATGGAAGAATTTCCCCTGCAGAAATGGGTTGTTTCTTTAGGAATGTAATATTGGATTCTAATTTACAGTTGACAACCAAGTGTAAAATAAATGAGATATGAAAGGATGGAGAGAGCAGTATAATCTAACAAAGCAGCCACACTGGGATGATGCCTCTCTCTCTAAGACTCCATTCATCTATCTGCGTCTTACTACTAAAGTTTATTGATACAGACCTGTACTCTCCTCAGGCATTTCCTGAAAAGAGCAATACAGGACATGTGCTGCTCTTGTAAGTGGGGTTTATTTTGGCAAGGTCCGAGGACCTGGGAATCATGGGGGGGAATGTATCCCAGGACCAACATTCCAAGGTTTCATTGCGGTATTCCCGGTGGAAAATAAAGCAGTGAAAAAGAATAGGAGTTTTGTGCAACAGGGCCTCTAGACATCAGTTTAATTGCCATTTCCCTTTTAGATTCTTCCTTTCATGTGAGTGGTATGGTGTGAATTATTGTCCAGTCTGTGATTTGTCCTTTTCATGGTTGCCAAAGGCACAAAGCAAGCTCTCACTCCCACCTCTATCCATACTTCCAGCTGTCTCTGTACAACTGGATACTGTGTTGACGCTTTAGACACAGCGCCACTGGCTGTGACACAAGAGTTTGTGAAAACTGTTTATTTAAAAAAAACTTTTTTCTGTTGTAGCTTGAAGCTTCAGCAAAATATTGCATTTTGTGACTAGTGCTGTAAGATGAACAATTACAATCTGTGTTGTACGATATATGTGTTGGTTACCTTCCAGAGTAGCACAGCTAATAGCAAAAAGATGAGGATTCCCACCAGCAGACTGATGGCAATGATCCAGCCAACTACGTAACCCCTTGGCTCTTGACTGTGGAGAGCCTCGAACACCAGCTGAAACACAACAGCACTTCAGTCAGTCAGTCATTCAAGCTCAAATACAACACACAGAGTAATCATTAAGTCATGTGCTGCTAATGATGCAATGTAGTGCAACAATAACAACCAAGGCACATCTTATTCAGTCGCTTTAGCTATAGCCTCTTAACTCTTAATTTGATTCAAGAGGAGCTACATGTAAACCAAAAACACTATACAGCATGAAACAGGACATTAATAGAGTTTATTTTATGTAGAACACATTCAATAAACCATACAGCATCACAGAGCCGCTAGCATGGCTGTAGACTCTTAGTCCTGGTGTTCATCATTGGCTCCGACTGTCTAACATCACTAGAATAACATCATAGGAACTAACCAGTAACAATGAGCATCAGTGGCTCATAATGCACTGCTCTATGTGGTTGATACCAACAAGTATTCATCTTGTTAGGTCAGTGCAATTCAAAATAATTTATCATCCACTCCCATTTTCCATCGTGAGCATCCTACCTTTAAACTGATTCCTTGAAGCCCAGATTGAGGCTGAGATATCTCGGGAGGCTTGGCAACTCTTTAAAAAATAGCCCAGCTCCGCAATAAATAAAAGCTATTTAGACTGTTTCCCATGACACGAGTGAACATTGACCGGCTGGATAATCTGTCACTGACAGCAAACTCAGTTCACTTAAATAACTGCAATGAAAGGAATTTGTGTCAGCTGACAAAAACACATTTTTTTTACACCACTTAGCGCTTAGATTCTTTTTTTAATTTTCTAACATTTACAATTACTTTTATTTGTTTGACAGTATAATGACCATTTTGACTTTCTACTTTGAAAAAGTCCCTTTAAAGCTATTTGAAGCTAATGATGAGTCTTACCAACCCTATAACTTTGATTACTAAACTGATTGCTTGATTGATTACTTAAATTGATTTGCAGTGGATTAACAGTGGTTTGACTTGGGTTAAATATTGCATTACTCTGCACCAAAGCTCAGCCTGCTGTAATGTCAGCATTCAGGCCTTAAATAGAAAAAAAAACATTCACTGGGATCATGAAATACAGTGGATTGGTTTATTTGCGATCTTAAACAAAGGCAAATAATGTGTAATCTCCCAAATGTCAGATTATCTTTTGTAATTGGTTAGTGCAAACAATGGAGGGACAATTTCAGAAATGACTAAGGAATTCATTGCATGGGCTTTAAACACAAATGTGGCATGAGACACCAACTGTGAGCCAAGACAAAACCAAGCGAACAAGTGAAGATTAGTCTCTCTGTTGAATAGTTACTCACATTAACACCTCCCCCCCTTACTCTGTCCGAGCTCTGGAATCTAACTGTTGTTCTGCATACCAAGGCGCTTGCGAGTACAGATAAAAGCTCTACTGGTCATTGCTCTCTGACTCTGACTTCAATCAGGTAATTCTAGGAATGTGTACTTGTGAAGTTGTGAATGTGAAGTTCATTCAACTCTGAAATGTGCTAAGTTTGTAACTTGCATACTTACAACAGAATCCTACAGATTTATGTCAGTTTGTTTACATGTCATGGAAGATAAAAAAAAGTGAGCTTGTCGTTCTGCTGACAACCAGTCGGCTTGCTGTGAGTGATATAACCTGGCACCACAAATCATATTTTCTGGTGTATACTCTGGCCAGCAGGGATCCTGAGGGAAAAGGTAACCGTGTTTACTAAGTGCTGAAAGAGCAGTATGGTTTAGACATGGTCATAGGAGGTCTGAATTTTCCGAGCACATCTGAAGCTCAGGGTCAGCAGGGCTGCAGCCCCGGTCAGCACCCTAATCACTTGAGAGATCCCACTGCGAGCATGCTGGGTGCTCAATGTAATCATCACATCTGATCTGGTGGGCCATTCAATCACTCAGCAAACAACGGTGGGGGGAAGGTCTGTCCTTGAACACAGCTGAGGATCCCGAAAAGATGCTGATAGAAGTGCCACCGTACAGTATAGCCACAGTCCCCAGCTGTTCCCTGAGCTCACGTCAGTGGCTCAAGGATTGTCTAACCACAGCACCATGGTCTGTACTCATGTCTGTACACTTATACTCAGACGCTACGAGACATCTCCTGATTGTGATGTTTAATGTAGTCATTTTGATTGCGAATTAACAATTCATAATGTACTCACAGAAATGTCCTCTGGCAGGCCCTTTTGCACCTCCACTGCCCTGTCGTTGACTTGCACGTTGCCCCTCGTCACAAACTGGATCACAGAGGAACTATCCTGTGTGTTGAGAGATGCCGGATTACTGTTACTATTAAAATCAAACAACCTGCAATTAAATATAACAAGCTGTTAAAAAATGTTTTTTTACCCTCTTGAGAATTTCTGTGTTAAGTAGAAGTTTTATATCTATGCTCAAAGCTTCTTCTTTTAATTGTGGGCCCAGACTGCAGGAGATAGTCATACAGGCTCTTCCAGGGCGGTCACAATCCTTTTAAAGAAAGACAGAGGGAAAGAGCAGGAGAAAGTGTAATAAACAGATGTTGCGCTGACTAAAAAACAAACAAAAAACAGGAACCCTCACAGTAGGTGACCTCTGAAATGTCAAAGAGCAACACGAGCGCTGCATATTTACCAAGACTTTACGTCCTGATTTGGTGAAGAAGGCAAATATGGAGTGGAAGATGCTCTCTCTGTCCTGGGGAATGGTGCACGGTGTCGGGTTCCTGTGAGGAGTGCAGTTCCCTCGACCCTCAGCCACCTGTAACAGGGCAGTGGTAGAGTTGTGTTGACATAGATTTTAAGTAAAATTATATCCAATGAACATAAGTTATAATAGTAATAATAATAAGACATTTACTTATATAAAACCTTTAAAAACAGAGTTTACAAAGTGATTTGACAGACAAGGCAAAGCAAAGGCAGGCTATGCAGAGTTCAATGAGACAACAGAGGGCTAAACAGTAGGCCAACCAATAGCAAGACAAAATCTGGGTAAATAAAAACAAAAAGAATATAAGCATATAAATATAAGTAATAAAATAAATACAAAATCAAGAGTAAAGATGAAAAAGAGATCAATTAAGTTACAAGTATAACAGAGTTGAGGTAAAAAGGAGTTTTGTCATGTTCATGTTGCAAAGATGGATTTGAACTGGTGCAATCCCACAATTGTTACGAGTCTCCAGGGCTCACAGGAAGTTCTCTCAACAAAAAGCTGGTACCCCTCCCACACAGATTTCCCATATGGAGTGATTTAGAGGTGTCTGGTTTACTGCCCAGCCCCCAGGGAACACTTCCCCTTTTCCCTCTCCTCAGTCCGACCTGAAGCGCTGGAGGTGGAAATCTCCTCTGGCTTTCCTGATTGCCGGCTCTGTTGCCACCCAGCAGGTCTGAGCTTTTATTGCTTTGCTTTCTCATGTCCTGTGTTTCTGCTGCATTTGCTGGTGTGAAGATTCATAGGCTACACTAACTTTAAACCTCATGAGAACAGACATGTTCACATTAAATAATGGCTGAAAGATTTTATGCAGAAAAACTAGTCCACATGGTGCAACAGTCAGTAACTTGTATATCATGTCTGAACAAGTAGAGGTCTGTATAAAATGTAAGTATATATGTGTACATCTGGCTATAAAATATAAGTGTGCAACTGTCCGGTGGGCCACAGGCTAGATGCAGCGTTAATGGTGTTAATGATGCGTATTTCTAGGCTGGGGATGGTACTGGGCAGTAGCCAGCCCTGCAGGTGTCCCATTCCCGTTTCGTGCAAGCTGTCTGATCCCATGGAAGTGATTCCAGATGGGCTGAAGGAGGGTGGGATACAGTCAACCCCGTCTGCCCATTCACAGTAAATACAATTAACAGTTTGAGCTCCCCCATGATCTACCTATATGAAAGGAGCAATGCAAGGGTTAAGAAAACATTAAATCCAGTGTGAGTATTGTGTTTCTTTAAAGTGCTCATATTATGCATTTTGGCTTTTCCCCTTTCTTTAATTGTGTTATATCTTTTTTGTGCACGTTATAAGTTTACAAAGTGAAAAAGCCCAAAGTCCACCCCAAAGGGACTTACCATCTCCAATAGAAAACACTGTTCACCAACAGCTCCAAACAGCTCTATTGTAGTCCAGCCTTTACTTCCGTGACCAACGTGCGTCACTTTGTAACACGTTATAATGCTCGCCTATACTGCTAGTGTGGCACGTCCTCATACTCTGCGTCTGATTGGGTAGTAGTCCTTACCTGAACCTGAAGATTAGCATAATATGAGTACTTTAATGCAAAATGTGCAACGCAAACACTTTTGCTTAGATTTTCACTGGCCCAGTGGTACCTCACACTAAGCAAATTGGCCTTGCCATGACAAAAAGCTCACCAGGGGCGCCTGGTTAGCTCACCTGGTGGAGCGCACCCATGTAAAGAGACCCGGTCCTTAATGCAGCGGCCACACATTCAATTCAGACCTGCAGCCCTTTGCTGCATGTCATATCCCTCTCTCTCCCCTTTCATGTCTAAGGTGTCCTGTCACAGATAAAGGCCTAAAATGACAAAAAAATAAATAAATAAAAGAACCCCACCATTTTTGCAGCTTTCTGTACATAAGAGTGTAGAGCTGCAAAGATTAATCGATTAATCAACTATAAAATGAATTGTCAACTATTTTGATAATAAAATTGAGTCATTTAATAAAAAGTAAAAACTATTTGATTCTTAAATGTGAATATTTTCTAGTTTCTCCACTCCTCTTTGACAGTAAACTGAATATCTTTGAGTTGGGGCCAAACTTGAGGCTGTCATCTGATATTGAGGAAACTGATCAACATTTGTAACCATTTTCTGACATTTTATAGACCAAACAACTAATCGATTAATTGAGAAAATAATCGTCAAATAATCCCTAGCTGCAGCCCTATAAAAGTGTACTCTGAGGTGGATACAGCCAAGCAGCTGTGCCATGGAGAGAAGCAAGACCGACAGGCATAGGTTGGATAAATGAGCTAAAACATTTGGCTAATGCAGGTGAATACACTAATAAATAAGGATTGGGGTTGGATAAATGATGGCGATAGACTGCTGCTGGCATCCACCTGTGTTTCAATGATGTGGAACATGTCAGCTCCGCTGCCAGCCAGCCGATTGGGTATCCTGATGTCCACAGTGGAGCCAGGCAGCCTGCTGGGCCCCTTGTTTATGGCCTGGAACCACATCACAAAGAGACGAAGAAAGATGGAGACAAAGGAAAAGAGAAGTGAATATATAGAGAGACATGTAAAAATACTGAAAATCTTACATGGTCTGTGCGAGCAGTACCTGGAAAGTGAGATTGAGGGGCTGAAAGTTGCACTCCATGTCTTCCAACTGGACAAAGCGCGAGGCATCGATGGAGTTTCCGTACACAAAGGAGCTTGGCGTCACCACGCTGCAGACAGCAGCCACAGTGTTCAGGAGAGAGATAGAAAATATCGTGTTATTAGCTAGACAGCAGAGATTTCTTTAGCAGTTGAGATATGAGTCAGATGTGTCCAGGTTAGCTCTATTACATCCCTTCACATTAAAGACAGCACACATAGCAGCTTTATCGGATGTCAGACTTCTGGCAGATTTGGGCTGTTTTACATCTCTTTCCCTTATCTGTGAAGCGGAGCTTTGATAAAGCCTGCAGAGATAAGGCTTTTCAAGTTTACATGCTCCATACTTACAAAAGCCCTCCCTCTTCTCTCAACAGCGAACAGATGGGAAACCAGCTCAAGCTGGTTTCAGTTTTAAGTTTGCATAACAGTTATGGTTTGTCTTGTTCTTACCCAGTAATAGTCGTGTCGGTCTCATGAACCAGAGGGATGGACAGATCCAAACTGTTATCAGAGAGTTTGTGCTCAGGATTGGCACTGCAACAAACAAGGAACAATAAAGTTATTCAGTCATTTTGTATTGAAAATCAACTACCATATACAAAATTAAATTCCAAAGAAAAAATAAATAGCATATCTAGTTGACTTTAGAGGGCATAAAGTTGGGCACACTTATCTATTTAAAAAAGCAAGACATATTTGTATGTATGTATGTATACGTGTGTTCATGTTTGGGGGAAAGGTAACCTGCACGTCACACGCAGATGCCAAATACAGAACGCTTTACAACAGTGTCACCGCCTTTAAGTTTTTTCCTGCTTCCGTTAGCTACATGATTGCTGGATATAAACCAGACACTGTATAGTATTGAGTTGTTGTGAGCTGTAGCTTACATTCCCCACTTCTAAACAACGTAATCTCCGAGATTGTTCCTTCAGATTGCTGTGCAATGTCATAAAATCTCAGAGCTGAACCAAGCAGACACAGCAGTTTTCATCAGACTCACCCCAGGTCTGGTTTATTAAGTCTACTGCTAATTTACAACATTAATAACATGACCGTCCCCAAAATACCCTTACTTATCCCTTACTTCACCCTTAACCGTCAAGCCATTAAACCTGTATTGAAATGAACACCTCTGCTGAAATGTTAAATTTGTTAACAATCATACAACACGAGACAACGTCTCTCTCTCACTCTCTGCACACACACAAACACACTGGATCTGGTGGTTGATGAACACAAATATGTGCTGATTAGCTCTGTTAAGGAGCCAGGTGGGCTGCCATGAGTCCATGACTCTAATGTCTAATTGCTCCACATTTTTATTGTGATATTTTATGATTACATTCTGAATCTGCAAAGTTAATAAGTAGGTCAGTAGTAGGCTATACAATGGAGTTGCAAATTAAGCGGTTTGGGGTCCTTCATTAAGCAATTTTGGGGTACAATTTGGTTTTGAAGAATTCTACAAGCGGCAATACCACAGGCCAAGCAATCGGCCGGTTCCAAAAAGACACATTTTCAATGGGCACTCTACTAGTGGGGTTAAATCAGCATTTTGATATCTTTCACAGGAAACAAAATAACTATTGTTAGGTCTACAATGTGAGACTGTTAATATTTACCTTTTAGCTTGAACTAAGAACTGCAATGTATCATTTTCCCCAGAGAGCTGACTCGTGTCAAAAATCACTGCAAAATGATACTGGAGAGAAAAAGACAGAATAAACCATAGGTTTGCATTGTGTTTTCTTCAGATTACTACACCTCTAAGAAGTTACATACGTATATGCATGCAGTTTTGACATTGTGCATTCCAATTGCTATCTTGGTTGGAGTTACCTTAGTCTGGGCTCTCATGAAGGGAAATCCCACGCTGCATTTGAGGAAGTCCAAATCAACAAGTCCACAGGAAATACCCTTTTCTTCCTACAAAAAGACAGATAGTCAGAGAATGAGAGGAGGTGATAAAGACAGATAGACTGGAGACAGAGTGGGTGACTCAAAGAGAAGGACAAAGTAGTCGAGGCGCAGACTGTGACTGTTTGTGACTGTTTTAATAGGTTATGAGGCAAAAGCATCAGCAATAGCTTTAGGTGGTAAAATAAATTCAAATATAGATAACTTAATGGACTAAATATGCATGGCAAAAAGAAAAAGAAGAACCTCTCCTGCAGCTTTAAAAACACATGGACACGCACACGCATGCACACACACACACACCTGCCAACATTTGCAGTAAGATCAAAATTTATTGTTAGAAAGAGACTTCTGTAAAAGAATAGGTTCTCATATCTTATTGAAGTTCTAAATTACAAAGAATGTACATAGCAGTGATGGCACACACACGTCCTAGCAGGAGGGTAATTGGACAACGTCCAGGCTGTGTGTTTGGAAGCTTGTCTAAACAATATGGAGCTTCACCGGCTGCGCTGTGTAAACACTTGGGCCTTGACCCTGCAAGGAGTAAAAATTCTTTAAGTGAGAGTTCACTGAGAGGCTGTTGGCTGAGCTTGTGTGCTATGAGCACAAAAGAGGGCAGAGATACTTTACAACTTCAACAGTAAAAAAAAAAGAGAGAGACTAGTTTAGCGCTCCTGGAAGATTCAGCAGTGGGCTTAAGGTAAGACAAACAAAACGTCTGCACGCATCGGCTGCTGTCCAGTTTGTGCCTGACGTGTTTATAACATGTTTCCAAATGTGATAAAGAAAAGAGGTGTGAAGGTTGGCTTTGCTGACATATTTAAAAGTAGACATCCATCTACAGTATCATCCACACTACCATTCCCCTCATTTAGCAGATTCACAGTGTAAATCCAAGGTGTGGCTGTTCCCTCCATCTTCATTTAGTCAGCTTAAATAAGCAGTGCTTCCTTTTGCATGGAGACTATAGAGAGCCCTCAAGGGGGGGAGGGGTGGGGACCGAACTGGCAATGATGGAATTTGCTCTATTTCCTGTATTCCTTCATACTGCTGTGCAAACACTGCCTGTCCCATGGGGCTGGGCAGGATTGGGGAAGTCAGCCTGTTTACCCATCATCCACCTGGCAGTCCTTGAGAGAGCAGAGCACTCAGATATATGGCTTGCTGCTGTGTCTCCATGGGAAGAAGAGTGACAAAATCTGTTTGTTCAGAACTTCTTCACTTTCTTTCTCTGTCAGGAACAAATACTGGATTTATTCATGAATAGCAGACCCACTAAATATCCCCAGGATTGTTTACCCTGCTTTAGTGTCAGTTGGAGCACCTACTGGAGTAGTACATCAATGTGGATGACAACTCGCAGGAGGCCCATTTTCTGCACGTCTCTTTATGTCTCCATCAACTTTGGCATTTGTGCATTTGGCTTTACTTTGGTCTACTGTTTCCAAGCCAGTGTCATGGCCTACTTTAAATGCTCTACATAGATATGAAGATTAAGATGTACCGTTGGCCTCCATAGCATGTACAAAGCTGCACTTCACAGCCAGTGAAGAAAATCAGTGATTTGTATATTCTTAGGTTTGAAGGTCCACTGAAATTCACAACTTCACACATTTCTCAGTTAAATTCCCAATTGCAAGGCTTTTCACCACCATGCATATTATAACAGTTAAATCACCAGAAATCAGTGGTAGTAGGAAAAGTACCATGATAATACAAGTAAAAAGTCCTGCAATCAAAATTTCACTAAGTAAAAATAAATAAGATTTATCAGCAAAATGTACTTAAAGATTATTTTTTGGGGCTTTTCCCCTTTATTCAGAGTGACAGTGGATAGACAGGAAGGGGCCAGGTCGGATTTGAACCTGGGCCGCTGCAAAGGACTGAGCCTACATGGGGCGCACGCTCTTACTGGGTGAGCTAGAGGTCGCCCCAGCAAAATGTACTGAATGTATTAAAAGTAAAATAACTTATTATGCAGTTTTATATATTTACAGTGAATATAAAATATGTACTTTGGAATTACATTTGTTATATTGCGACTTACTGTATATCGTTGTTGGACAAACACCCATCTATATTATGGTATTGATTTTAAATATCACCCAGCCAAACTGCCACTGCCAATTTTGCTAACTCTTATAGATTGCTGTGTGGTTTAATCATAATTTAGAGGCAGGTATGTTTTGTATGTAAAATCTTAACCTGCAAATTAACTAGTAACTAAGGCTTTCAGGTAAATGTATTGGAGTAGTGAAGTATAAACCACTGCCAGAATTACTATGGTACAAAACAACTGCCACAAAAAAAAGAACAGACCACTTACAATTTCAGAGATAAAAAAAGAAGAGAGAAAACAGAAGCCGGTGTCGTTGAATCCCACGGGAGTGAAGGCATTGCTCCTGAAACCAATTCACCTCCACAGCTTTCTGACAGCTTGTGTTTCAAGAACAACAGACAGATAACCCACCCCGCTCCTAAATATGAGGGAGAGTACAAGTTCACGCTTTGTTCACTGGAGAAAAAGCCTCAGGGAAGGATTGTGAGCTGACCTTAACTTTAACAAAAAGGGGTCACATCATCACCATGGACTTTTCCAGTAGTAATAAGAAATATCTCAAAGAGCACACGGCAGTAAATCAGCCCGGTGGCCTCTTTGTCATCTCTTCATACTGTTCACTTCCTGCTCCCTTTGTGCAGCGCAGCAGGCCACCCTGACTTATCAGCTTCCTGAACTGTGGCTGCTGGTAACCTGATACTTAATGAGTTCATCAGATTATCTATGAAACTCAAACTGAAACACTGTTTTTGTAATATTTGCCTGCAGCATGCATTCTATTTAAATTCAATTTCATCCTTGTTGGGGGGGGGTTCAAATTGTGTCACAGGTTGTGTGCTTTACAGAGATATGATCTTATCCATCATAGGGGTTCCAAAACCCAGCTGGAGGATAAACAAGAGGTCCATTATGAAGGGGAGAGCCTTTATGATGGATGTTGTCCCCGCTAGCATCTGTTGAGCCGGTGCAAGCTTGTGTCAGAGAGCTCTGAGTGACGTGGCACCTCTTTAACAAGTGAACAAACAGACGTGAGTAGAGGCAGAGGCGACCAGCTGCTGTGAAATCCATCCACATACAGTACAACGTGGTCTCCAGAAAAACTCACATATTGTGGGATGGTAGTAGGTAGATATTTCTTTCACAGTGACAGAATGCTGAAATCCTTTTCTGTTAGACGTCAAAGAGTGTGAGGAGCAGGTCTGATCAGTATCTCCATGAAGGTCAGCCATATGGCCCTTTTTTGACATGTGATTTGAACGGTACATAAGTCAAGCATGTGGGAATATGAAGTATGTTTGTTCTGATTTGTTCTCATGCACACAGCTCATATTTTGTTGACATGGTGTGTCTGCTTTGAATGAGTCAGAGAAGCGTGTGACAGGTCAGCTATGGAGGATCGGTGAGATAGGACAGCTGCTGCTCTCCTGCTCTTCATCCTTAAATCTGCAGGGCTGCCTAGACAGCTCCGGCAAGGCTTTAACTTAATCCGTCCCCTCACAGGTCTGTCTTTTTGTATGCTTTGTTGTTTAGACTGCACTCCTGACACAGTCCTTTTTAAATAAACCGTCTTTAAGAAAATGTACATCTCAGGGGAGAGTTGATGACATAATCTCTCTGCTTTATCCACATCTTTTCAGCCAAACAACCAAATACATTTCAGAAAAAAAACATGCACACTCTAGTAAATAAACAGAACATACTTTAAGAGTGACAAGAGTAACAGACCTTCTGCCAGAAGTTGATGTAGAAAACCTCTCTGGAGAAGTTGAAGTAGATGTTGGTGTCATAGGCGTCATCCCCAGCGTTAGAGATAGTCAGGTTCAAAGAGATGTTCTTTACTCCTCCAAGGGCCAAATGGTGGTTGCTGTGCAACCTAATGGGAACATAAAGTAAACATTGCATTTGAGAAAATAAATAAACTTCTTGTGACCAACTGTGGGATGTCACAGGAGGAGCAGTAAGCAAATATTCATATTAACTAAGTTTGTTTTATTTTGAAATGTTTACTTTAAAATATAAGGAAAGAAAGACGAGTGACCTGAGATTTTGGAGGGAAACAAAGAATATATGTATAAAGATGACTACTGCTAACCCTGAAAGATGCATGCCGTATGTGACAGCATGCCTCATGTACAGCGAGAGAAAGATACACAATAAAAAGAAAGGGAACTCCCAAAGTATAGGAAAACATATGGATATTCTCCAAGCATGCGTCACAGTCCCACTACCCACACCCACATGGCCTATGACATCAGCTTGCTTCCTCGGTAGAAAAACAGGCCAAGACAGAGAATGAATCTCAACTGTGAAGTCTAAGGTTTTTACCCAGAGAGCAACAGTTTCCCATGAAGCCTCAGGTCTGCAGCACAGTCGTCCGACAAGCAGTTCTTCTCGAACCAAGTCTGAAGAAGAAAGAGTAAAGTACACAGTTCATATGACCTCATGCTGTCCATGAACTGAACACACAAACTCCCCATTCAGACTAGGGGGCAGTATTGTGGTGTTGTTGGAGCCATCCAGTAGATTTGTATCTAGTGGGACCAACATTTTGACTCTATCTGATCTCTCTTTAAATCAGACAGGAGGAGGGTCTTTGGTTTGAGACTAAATAATGACAGGAAACTTAAGTCAAGCGATAAAAGTTCGATGTTACGATGATGAGCTTCAGATAAATGGATTCTGTAGGTGCTGAAAGATGCAATTCCCTCAGTTTTACAAGAAGTGCAGACAGTGGGGAAACACATGTGGGGCAGGTTAGAGGTGGTTGCAAAAAAAAATAAATGAATCAGTCTGTTTGGAGCCTATTCAAGAAAAGCTAACACAGACAATAATAAGCTGGTAACCCACACCAAGTCATTATAACACCAATTTGAGCTTTTTCCTTCGTTCCTTCTGTGGTCAGCTTTATTCTTTATAATCAATTTAGAAGAATCAGAATCTGAATTAGTTAAAAAATAACTTTTACTTTAGAGTGAAGATGCGCTTATCTTCATCTGTAGCACGTCTGAACAAAAGCATTTTTATCTCAAAGTGCAGGAGGATGCTGTACCTAAATCATTTAGAAGTATAAATTAAAAAATAAGATTGGAATGGGTTTAAATTAAAAAGTAACAAATTATCTCTGAGATTAATTTTTCTTGCTCACAGTCAGAACAATATAGTATCAACCTAATTCTGAAGCTAGCATTTTCTTTTTCATTGATAGAAGCATTAATCATCCATTAAATTTCAAGGTCCAACCACAGGAACATACAGTAAATGCCACCTTAACTAAAGAGAGTTTCTACTTATTTAAACAATGTTGATCCCAAACAGCATATAATTTCATCCCAATGTTTTACCTCATTCCTTTCTGCAATCTTGTTTCCTTTCCTCCATCGTAGCACTGGAGTAAGTGCTGGCAGGTCTCGCTCTTGGTGTCCCGTCAGCACATGCGTCCCCAGGCTGTAAGCCACCTCGAACGTGATGGCTGTGAACACGTCCTTCACATCTTTCTGCAGAGAGCACAAATGACAATGCTGTTGCAAAAAATGTGTCCCGCCATAGACACAAAACTTAATTTTAAACCTCAAAGAAATAAGTGTCATGTAACAGTGTGGGTGATTAAAGTAATTTATCATCTTTCCCCAATGGATGCCTGACGCAAAGACTGATGATTACATTGCAGATTATCAGAAGATCATACAGTCTGGATATGATGGTTTCACTGTAATCACTGTGCCAAAGATCTACAGGGTTAAATGCAGATCTACAGTATACTGATAAAGCCCAAAATGATCTGAATTGGTTTAAATGGACGGTTGACACGCAATCTTTCATTAAATATTATTTACTTTTTGTAATTTGCTGAAAGCAATATAAGCAGGGCCACAGCTAAGATTTCAGCAAAGGAAACACATGGATCTTTTTTTTCAACCTGCTGGCGCTGTCTCTGAGAGATATCGTTGCTTTTTTGGCGGCTCCATCTAAGACCACAAGTGTTTAATTTGGCATCAGGTTTGGAAATAATACAGACAGAATGAAAACAAAGAGCTAAATGTGATCAAATTCCATATCTTCATTAGATGACAGTGCCGAAAGACGTACATGGGAAAAGCAGATACTGATGTAGTTTTTCAATCTCTTCTGTCCATCACAGTTACTCTCAGCTCTTTGAAGGCAGCTTGGTGGGTCTGGCTTCTAACAGTCACATCAAACACACACTCAATCAAACACACACTCAATCAAACACACACACACACACACACACACACACACACACACACACAGAGACAACCTGTGCCCCTGCAGCCAACTGATGTCTACCTACTGGAGCCAAACCCACAATATAAACAGGGTTTCACTCTGTTTTCCGGTGGTTACATAGGCCACTCGTTCTTTTGCACTTTCTCTCCTTTGTCCATTATCGCTGCATTTTCCAGTGTCCACCCACCCATCCTCTTTCCTCAGGCAGGCTCAGAGCCAGTCTGGGCTTTGAACACATCACTAGTAGAGAACCCACCCAACTCATCAACAGTGAGAGATTTATAGCAGGAAAGAGCAAATGATAGTGCAGGGCATGAATAGACAAAAAACAGAACATTTGGGACTCATTTGGGAAATGGTGCTGCACACAGATAAAGACATAGACTAGAGAATTCTGTCCCCATTTGGTTGGCTCTACCCCTGATAGTTGGAAATAATCTATTTTCATTATCAATTAATCTGCCCATTGTTTTATTCAATTAATCATTTCATTTATAACATTTCCCACAGCCCAAGCTAGTTGCAGAATACTTTTCTATCAATCAATATATCAATTAATCCACTAATGGTTGCAGCTCTAATTGAAAATGACAACATGAATTGCTCATTACCACAGAACTGGTCAATAGTAAGGCTGAGTACCGCAGATGCAAGAGGTTGACCTCACATCCATCACTGGCCTGCAGTTCATGCTTCATTAGACTTATAGAGACGGTGTTGTTCTAGTAGTATGGTCTCAGCTGGGAGGTAACATGACACAATGTTGTAGTCAGTGCTGGTGGTATACTGTGAAAGGCACTGGCGAAGCCCTCAGTCTCAATAACCATTAAAGCTGGATGCTTGAAATGGCCCCAGTCCACTGGCCTCTGGTTGAACTGACCCTCTGGGAGTGGACTGGCCCAAACTCCCACTGCCTATCTCACATTTTCACAACCACAAGAGCACTGGGGGACATAATGACCTCAAGTGAAATGTGGTGTTATTGAACAATCGCATGCTTAAAGAGTGACTTTTATGCACAAGTAAATAGGCATAATCATTCCAATAATCGTGTGTGCCATGGAGGGATTTCCGCTTCATTTTTTAATCAAACATCTATAATTGTGCACATACAAGATCACTTTCTTCTTGAACAAAGGCCAACAGACGGCTTACTAATTGGAGAGCTCCCAAGGCTCACAGCAAGCTCACATTATAAGTGTAGTCAGGGGTTTTGCTACTACAGGCTTACCTGTTCTGGTATGACTAGTAGCTTACGGTGGTTACAGCTAATGTTAGCAACCTTTAGACATTATTGAGTCTGTATGCTGACCTTATAAGTCTTTATCACTATCAAAACAAGACATAAACACACCTTAATGGAGAAATGCCTTTTCTGTCCTGCTGTGGGTCCTATTCTATTTACAATTGTAGGTATGTTAGGTATCTCCTAATGACATCTTTAAGTCAACAGTCAAGAAAATCTGAAGAGAAAATTAAACATGCCAATTTCCTGTTATTACCACATGTGGTCACAGTCTCACTTTACAGCCAATAATATGTGAAAATGTTTGAATTCTAGAGTTTGTGATTATAGCATCTTATTTGCATGGTTCTAGACCTCTGAATGTCTTACAACATATTGTTCACGTCTGGTGTTGTGTTCATTGGCTATTTATAATTGGAGAAACAACCCACCAATCGGAGCATTGTGTATAGTGTACAATGTGTATGTCATCTTCATACATAGCTAGCTCGTAACCTAGTTACCCATGAAGAAGTAGCAACAGAAAAATGGCTTTGATAAGTGTCAGAACTGGGAACTGCTCCTAATGCCCATGTCGACTGTAAATGACATCAGCAAGATGGATAGATCACTCATTTAGTCTGATTGTTTTAGGTAGTTTTAGTTGAAGAAAAATTAAATTGTGTTTTGATACTACCACTGGGGGGTTTCAAATCTTACATATAGTGGCTTTAAGCGTGATAAAAGGATTTCTTCTTTTTCTTTTTTCTTTTTTAACCAAATTCTACCAACTTACAGTAAAATGTCAGAAAAAAGGTACATTTCCTGCATGGTCACTTAAAAATAGTCCAAACCCTCTCATCATCCCATGGACAAAATTACTTATTAATGGTTCCAGTCATACTGCAGAGATGCCAGCAAACTCAGGAGGCAATTGTCTGTAACTGCAACTGTTTTCCAGCATATCCCACCACATTTTGGAACATGTACATTCCCAACTATCGGACCAAAAATCTAAATGTTACAGCAGTTGTAATCTTTTATGACGCACTTGATACAAAGTGTTCGTTCCTGTTTGCATATTCATATAGTTAACTCACAGGATGGAGGACAGCTTGCCACTCCATATGTTTTGAAAGAAAACAACTTCTCCATCTACAACACCCCTCTCTGTGGAACATGGTTTCTGCCAATATAATATGTCAGTGTTTATGTTCACACTCAGGACCCATTTATTTGGTATGGCAGAGCATAACTCCCACCTTACCATCCATTCTTTCCCCTTCATTCCCCTCTCAGCTGCCCGTATGACTCTTTCCCACACATCCATGCTTCAAGCATAAACACTGCTACTGTATGAATTAATCTGACTTAGTTGAACATATTTCACCCTGAACTTTAACCAAGTTATACTGTAGTTATACTCAAGTGTTGCAAGCTCTGATTCTCACATGTTAATCTGATCAACAAGATGGCAAGCTGCCCCTTCATGCTCACAGAGCAGCTCCACCATGGTGGGTGCGGAGAGAGTGACGTCAGGCTGCGAAAGGCTCTGATCCTCAGTTTAAACGCCTAATGCTTGGCAGAAACACACAAGGGCTCATCTCTCAGCCAAACCATTCCCTCAAAAGCATATAGCTTAAGACTGGTCATGGGAAGTCTTTATTAACTTGTGAGTGGAAGGCACACACAACACTCCTTTTTAGGACAATGGACGTTTGGGGGACTTGCAGTTTGAGGCCATTTCATTATAGGGCTGAACGCCAGGGAATCTTGGTTTAAATGGATAAAAGCTTTTTAGTTAAGTGATGAATGGATTCAGCCTGTCAAAGGTTGGGTTCCATGTGTGTACTGAGACACAAAGAGACAACTTGAAATTGAAAGTATTTACAGTAATGTCTGCAGCATATGGGGACATGCACTTAGGCAGCTTATCTCAGCTTGTCATTGACAAAAGTTGAGAAGTGAAACAATTACTAAAGTTTTTAGAGTGCTACTTTCTGCCAGATTGACTGCAGGTCAAACTACAGCAGCTGCTCAGCTCAGAATAGGTTAGCAGATGTTGAGAAGCCTAGAACAACAAATTGTGTAGGAGTAGGAAAGAGTGTCGTCCAATTGTTTTAGCTAGAAACTTTTTTGGAGCTGTCGAGTATGAGCAGCTTCACTTTGTCTGTGAAAACGATCCCTGCTCATAAATCTTTCACGTCATGGCAGAAGGTTCAGAGTGTGTACAGAACCTTCTTTGACAACATAACTTCTTAAAACTGACAAAATCTGAATGCAATCTCTATTCTTAAACCAGAACAGGTCACACATCTATTAACAAATTCCATGGCTCACACTCCTATTTAAAAGTTATTTTTGGTTTGACCCACTCTTACTCTTATCTGAGTGATGGGATCTTTTTTTTCAAAAGATTTGAATAACTTCCTTTAAGGACATTGTCAAGGACCTCTGAGTTAGAATGGGAGCAGCTGCCTCCAAACCTGGTAATTCTTTACTGTGATGTTCTATATGTGCTTTTCCTGTTGTTGCTTTCTTGAGCTGTGCCTTGATTGTTCAGTTCCTGCATCCACTAGTGTGCCCTCAGTGACTCCTCATTTCAAATGGTGTTTTTCTGCCTTTCATTTTTTAAGTAGTTATAAGTGTCTTTTTGTCATGTTTCTAGTCTGTATTTTGGATATTTGGGGGCAGCTGTAAACCCAACACTAACACATTATCACCTAATAAAGGTTATATTGTGCTAGAAGATATTTGCTTATTAACACATCCAGCAGAGAGGGAGCAACATTAGCATTCTTTTGGAGTCGTGTTTCCGGCCATCTAAGTCCACGATTGTTTTCCTGTTAGCTCTGATTTGGTCTCCTGAGGGAAAAATCTGTTGGTTTACCTGCTAAATGCTGTGCTGTTTGGTGAGCATGTGGCGTTTAGTTGGTTTATTAGCTTTTTCATTGACAACAGCTGCCTGCTGCTGCTTAAAATGACACTGATGAGGCCAGTGAGAGTGAACCAAAACACTAAAGTTGCAGGCTGTAAAAGTTTTAGCAAACAGTTTCTTATTTTACACATCCAGCAGTTATGGAGCAGCATTATCCTCATTTGGAGTTGTGTTTCTGGCCACCTGATGAATACATGTCCAACATTCAATATCTTTTAGCTCTGATTTGGTCTCTACCAACTACTGAAGGAAATATCTGGCTCTTCAGCTGCTAACTACTACCATCACCGACGACTGTGCTGGTTTCTGCTAGGTGTGGATTACAGTGGGGTTTTAGAGTTTTTTCACTGAAAACAGTGGTATTAAAAAATTATATTGATTATAACTATTTTAAGGAAGATGTCCTCTCTGAAACAATGACATAAATCAGTTAAACTAACCATGTTCCTAATTATCCATGTAGCAAAAGACAGAAGGAGTCAACAAAAAATGCACTTGGATTTTAATACCTGCCGCCTGTCCAAATCCAAATTATTCTGAGTAATCGAATAAAGGCCAGACTACCAGTCATACCAAATGTGTGCGGTATGCCTTTAAAAACTGTTCAGGTTCAACATGAGCCTTGTTTACGCCAACCTTGCAAAAATATTTCAGTCTGTCTGATGTTTATAGTAGGGGGAGTGATTCTCAGATGTCTGTCCAGCTTTAAGCACCAATCTGATAAATCATCAACTCCACAACCTGTGCATCAAAACACACTGTGCTCAAACAAATCAAACTGCCAAAGTGTTTCAAAAGAGGGAACAGCAGGGTTTCTATCATAGATTGTGTGGTGTAAAAAAGCAAATATATTATTATTATTACTGAGAGCTTCTCTGGGGATAGCTTTGTTTAAAGGTAAAGGTCCCAAGGCATGAAAAATTCACTTTTTAACACTAATATGAGTTCCCCCAGCCTGCCTATGGTCCCCCAGTGGCTAGAAATGGTGATAGGTGTAAACCTTGCCCCTTATGAGGTCATAAGGGGCAACGTTACCTCCCCTTTCTCTGCTTTGCCCACCCAGATAATTTAACCCACCCATGAGAGAAAGAAATCATGGCTTTCAAACGAGCAAAGTTGCAGTTGGTCAAGGCCACACCCCCAGCCTCCACCTTGCCCCCCACTCATGTGAATTATAAGTAAATAGTTCATTCAGAATACAGTGGTGTGGATTAACCTTTGCACAAAGAAGTTGAAACTCCTTCTGACTGACATTTCACTGGTCACTATGGCACTCCGACAAGATGGAAGAATGACATGGGTGCATTTTTACATCTTACAGCTTCACCACCCACAAAATGTATTGAGAGACATAGAAATGAAATAACCAATCATCTGTTCATTTAAAAAAAAAAAAAAAACACTGAATCCTGAGTACATTTTTGGGCTGGTTTTTGTCAGTGAAAACATAAATAAACAAAATCCTAACCTTAAGCAAGAGTACTGCTAGATACGGCAGGGTGTTGTACTGTAATGTCTCCCATGAGAAAACATGCATTTCCCCCTGACAGGAAACATGTACCATCTGCACTGTCATGCATGAGGCTGCATCACCAATAAACACCAATAAATAAATGTTGCTCTTTTAAACTGAATGCACTCAGGGACACCCACTTGCAGATGAAGAATCAGTACATGCTATTTAAAATCCTTCCATCTCACAGGTCAACTTTTCCTCTAAAACACACAAACAAAAGCACACACCTCTTTGCTTCAGACTTTCAGTACAGTAACATTATTCCCCTCAATAAAATCCCAAGGGTGCAGATAAGGAGATATCCATCTCTTACGTCTTAGAGAATCCAACTGTATTGAATTTATTGCTTTTTAAAACAACGTTCACGTAAACACAAATTAGAGGAAACCTTTATGGTCTAGCATGCATCATGAAGAAGGCATTCAACATTTGACCCTTGGACAGTTAAAACCACAGCTGGGATTTATAAAGGAGGAGAGAAAGGTGCCTCACTTTCCCCGGTGGAAATTGGCAGATGGAATAAGTTTACTGCTCAAACATACCAAATTTATCAGTGTGTTATTTTTACTACATTCCATCAACAAAAACTTGATTTAGCGCCAATGCTAACAATAGCTGAATAGTGTAATATCTCGATCTGAAATCCAGCCAGCCACCTATTAATAAACAGATGTGTTCCCTCATAGCTCCTCCTCACTCAATTCCCATATTGTGCTGTTCTCAACACATTATTTCTTTTTCTGCTATTTTCAGCATCATTATCTCATTTAAGAGCATTACAAGGCTTTTCACTCTTAAAATGACCCTCAAGCAGTAAAAGTTGAGCTCAACAGGAGCAGAACTGATGGCAAATTAGTCTAACAGGTTCTGCATTATAAGCTCCTCATTCCACAAATTCCCGACCCGGGGCTACCGTCATCATCATGTCTAAATACCTTTAACCCCTTGCAGATCTCTATTGTAACCCGACTGACAGGTATGGAGTCACTACAAGGACACATGCACGGCTCTCCTAAAAAGCAAAACAAACCTAGCGCTGAAAAAAGGAAGCAATCTGCTTCCTTAAAAGGAAGCAGGTCTTGAGAACTGGGAATCAAATGGAAACAAGGTGGCTTTAGTCACCAATTAAGACTACAAGACATTATAATGAATAATAATAATATTACTTATATTACTAATAAGAAGAAAAAGAAGAAAATGCTTTTAGACTTTTCATATAATAGCTGTGTCCAAATCACTCCCTTGTTTGCACAAAAAATGGCACAGGGTAAAAATAGTGCATTAGGTAGCAATTAGGGAGTGATTTCAGACAGTGTTTTATTGAGTTTAATTCATAAACTAATCTAACTGAAAGCATTAGAGTACTACTTCAGAATGCTGTTGCTATTTAGAAACAACAACAAACATCTGAAGACTTCCTCTCTTTGAGAGATTAACTCCCCTCAACATCCTGATAAACCTTCTTTATGCATAAACAGGAAGCTGGTTATCTTCACTCTTACACAATTAATTGAGAAGAAAGAATGAGAAATTAATTTCACAGTTGCTGATTTTTGCATCATGTCTTAACAGTTTAAATAGGACCAAACTGTAAATGCATGCTTTTTTAGAAGCAAAAAAAAATCTATTTTAATCTGAGGAAAAAAACAATTCTCTGATAGATGAGATAGCAGCAGGGAGGAGTAGCTCAAAATGTTCAGTTTAAAAAATGGAGTTCTGTCTGTTTGTGAGTGTGTGTTTGAGTCTGTTCCATCCTGGTTATAGAGGAGGTCTCCAGATGCTTCCTGCAGCTCATTTCGTCACTGTGCGCAAAATCTGGGGCACTTTTACTTCACTGTTATTGTTGGAGCCATTGTTTTTAGACAGCCTTGATAAAAAACTGCAGCACGCCAATACATCTGTCAACTACACCTGATGAGAGCAAGTTACAGTCTACACCGGACATAAACAAATCTTCATGTGTATATTATATATATTTGTTCAACTTCCCTTGTGGTGGTTTTGCCTGTTTACAAGGGAAGCAGAATTTGATGTTGACGCCACCACGTCAGGAATATACACTAATTTTAACAAATGGGTCAAGTAGCCGGAAATGATAACAAGGTTGTCGTTAGGTTGTTAAGGAAGCGCTGTGGCGATTATGCCAAGTGATGAAATAATCACAGCCTTTTGTCTTATGCTCTGGCGCAGACCCCATCATGGCGTTCTGATCCAACACACACACATACACACACACACAGAACTGCCGTGCACATACATGCTTCCTCTGCAGTGGAAGTTGGGAAACATGGCAAGAGAAACTCTTTCATTGTGGTCAGACTTGGCCACCCATTACATCGCCCTGCATGGGCATCATGTGGCAGTAATGCAGCCAAAAGTCTACGGAAACATTTTACCCAGCATGCTTTGCTGCCAAAATCAACAAATCATCAAATCTGCCCAACCTTCGGTTGGTCTTGACATGAGTAACAACGATGGATTTACCATGGCAACAGCACAGAGCAGGTCTAATGAGCAGACATACCAAAAAATATAACTCACTTACATCTTCAATGCACATGCATGAGAGGAACGTCATGAGAAATTTGACTTGTTTCACTGTAACAAAAGTCTGTTGGCTGTGCACTCCCAAAACAAGCCTGGAGAAGAACTGTTTAATGTTCACTCTGGCACGACCATGTAGGGAAATCCTGACCAAAATATTACCCTGAGCTAAAATTAACCTCTTCTTTAGTATCCAGTAAACTGTATTTACACTAATACAAACTACGACTACGAACTAATTCAGCTGAACTTATTGACATGACGGTGTCATGACATTTTCCACTCAATTTTATTATCGCAATTTTTCCCATTATGTTCTTTATAAATAGACGTGCTGTCATGTGTAATAGAAGACAGCTGGATGTGATTACCTTCCTGCTATATACTTTCATTGTATCAGCACTCTTGGCCTGAGGTAAATGAAACCGGGGAAACAGCATCAAGGGAATTACACATTTCTGTTGAACTGTAAAGAGGCAAACAAAGCAGGCAGTGTGGCAGCGGCCCTGCTCTGGGTTTCCATGTGCCAGATAGTATTGAGGGACTTTGTCCTACTGAAGGTTCATTGGGAAACAGCGACAGGAGCTTCTGTTTTGCTTAATTCTCCAGGGTTTCCTGTTTGGCTACGGAGATCACGCTTAGGTGAAGCAGTAAGCTTCAATGATTTTGACTTCTTTGGAGGAACAGGTGAGTGGATTTCACTGCATTACGCAGTTAAAATACTGTCAGTAAGTTGTCAATCACAGAAAAGTGTAGTCTGTCAGTTACATTTGTGGGACTGTCTGGCACTATATCCATTAAGGTAAAGTAACTATATACATTAATCATTATTGATCTACAAAATGTCAGAAAATTGTAAAAATAATAATAACAATAATGTAGACATATTCAAATCACTTTTTTTCACTAACCAACAGTCCAAAACCCAATGGTATTCTGTTTACTATCATAGAAGACAGTGAACATAAAGAATAGAAAGATAGAAAAAACATATGAGGAGCTACAACTGGTGAACCAACAACAACAACAACAACAACAACGACCAATTCAGTTCTACTAGTACCTATTTTGACTACCATTTGCTAGAGCTAAATTTCAAAAGTCAATTTGTGTCATTTGTGGACACAGGCAGCTTGTTATAATATAACTGCATACAAGTAGAGCTAACACTACATAAATCAACCTGATAAGACACACCAGTACACAAACACAGACAAAGACTTACTGCAGTTTATGTTGGTTGTTGTATTATTGGCTTTGTTTTCTAACAAAAACAGCATGTAAATGATGGATCTGTCCGCTTAATTTAACCAAATGAAATATGAATGAGTTGTAATATGATGCTAACAAGCAGACACACGGGGAAGGTTAAAACATTAGCTCTTTTCAATTTAATTTGCAGAGAGAACCAGGTTCCTTCTGTAACTTCATAGACCACCATCAGTCTGAAAATCTCATGGACTGTATTGCCCAACTCCAACATTCAGTTAGAAGAGACTACCTCAGTGCATTTAGCTTTGACAGATGGATGTTCATCCTGCAGATGCCTCACTAATAGCAGCAGTCATCAGAATAAAGTTTGGTGGGCCTTTAAATACTCTGGTGGTGCAGGGCAAATGTTAAGGGGACATGAGATAATGTGCACATACAGTACTCAGTGGAATATAGGCCAGAGGAAAGCAGGGGGGAAAGTGAGAAGGATACTTTACGAGCTAAATTAAACAGACAACTGTTACAGGCAGGGCTTTAAATGCCTATTTTAGCTCTTCCTTGGAGACTGTGATGCTTCTACAGAGCTCCACAATACCACTCGTGACCACAAATGGAATTGCCTGTTGGCATTATTTCAAGGCTCGCGTGCACTGCGCTGTCATGGGACTACTGGAGTAAAAACATGTATATGACGATGGATAAAATGGCAAAGATGTAAACATTCCATGAGATGTCATCATGGAGTGCAGAACATCTAACAAAGGAATAGTTCATGTGTTTGCTAAGACTAGACAAGCACATCAAGGGAGCAGTATATGCCAGCCTGCAAACCACATACTTGACACTATGAATAATAAATGCTTTATAGTGTGTAGTAAGACAGACAGTGTTTCACAATGTAATGTTGACATTACACCTGTTGCATTTTAAATCTATGAACACTGATCTCCTTCACTTAACATATATGGAGTGGGCCCACACACATACAATTTTGTCATTTAATTTGTATTTTTCAGCCATGCTGGCGGCGTGGTATTATGCATGGCAATATCAATCACTCAATCCACTACTTTGGTCCAGACCAAAATATATCAACAAATATTGGATGAATTGCTGTGAAACTTCATACGGATATTCATGGTTCCCATAGGATGTATCCTAATGACTTTGGTGATCCCTTGACTCTAGAGCCACCAGGAGGTGGACATTTTTGGTTTCCGAGTAAAACGTCTCCTCAACTATTGGATGGATTGCCATGATGCTTGGTAGAGACATCCAAGTCCCTATCAGGATTAATCAAACTGACTTTGGTGATTCTTTAATCTTTCATCTAGCACCATCATTAGGTCAAAATTTAATTTGTTCAAATACCTGCAAAACCTGATAAATTGAATTTATTAAGTTTAGCTCAAAGCACTGATTTGCACAGCTCCAGATTTCTGTCCTTGATGTTACAATAATAAATTTTAAATGCCAAGGTGTCCAGTTGCACATGAATACTACTCAAAACCTTTCACTATAACTTGAGACACTACCATACCACAGAAAGGTAACATGCCGTGAGAGTGATTTACAAAAATTACTTAATGCAACACATCAAACTGAAGAATTTCTGCTCAAAGTTGGTGGTTTTCTTGTGAAATAACTCATTGCCATCTCACGCACACAGCACCACTGGTCATCTGAGCCCTAATCATTAATCAGTCATCACTGTAAGGAACTGTTTTTCCTTCTAATATGTGAGGTACAACTCAAGTAAAAGCCTGCATGGGCTTTATTTAGCTAAAACAAAACAAAATAAAGACCATCTGGAGGGCTGGGGTGCTGTTTGTCAGTGCCAATGAAAACAGGTTTAAAATGATCAACACAAAAGACTTGCCTAATTTCAGGAGGAATTACCCTTGAACAAAAGTTAGAGTTTGAACTAATAGCTTCTGTACTCTGTGCTATCTGAATAACTCCAGTTATGATCTTGTGTTCTCAACACTACATGATTTACTGAGTGGCCGGTCCAGCTTTTTACGGGATTTCAGATGGTGAAAATTGATCATGTCTGTTCCAGTCCTGTTGCTGCATATACAGTGCATAATGTAGAACAAACACAACTCTAACAGTGCTTTATTAAGTTATGCTGTTAACTGAGGTGCTTTAAAAGTATTTATATCATTTATAAAGTCAACAAATGGGGTCGACAGATGGTCAGTGCAGTTACAAACGTGAGAGTGGCTCAGAATAGCTCAAGGCCTGCTTCCATTGGCCCTCATGCATCAGGGCTTGAGCAATCAACCCTGACTTGAGGGTTTTCCATCAGCAGCGCCAGCATGCAGCTCCAGTTGACACAACAGCAGCCCAGCACCCTGCTTTTATGCCAACCTTAGTCCTGTGTTTTCACTGTATGTCTTAGCTAAGAGAAGGGTGGGGCAGGGGTGCACAATCCACCCCACCACCGCACCCTTCAGAATGTTGTCGGGCAACCAGCTGGTTTCCATTAGCATACCTCTTCTGGGGAATGGGATGGCTCATGTAGGCAGAGACATCAGGAAGATAAATGATGCAATTGGTCAAGCAGACTAGACACATCTTGGAGCCGGATCACCTCTGATTATGGTGATTGTTAAGCTCTTCTAGTACAAACACGTACCATATGATGATGAAGACTCATAGCAGACGGTTATCATGCTAGGTCGTAATCTTTTTCCCCTTTACTCTTCATACTTATCTAAGGTAATTAAGCCTGTAAACAGTTTGGTGAAGTTGTAATTTGGGCACCACACCTTTACCGTCCTGTGTGGCATTTCAGCTTTTGGAAATTCTGGGAATCTCACCTCCTCTTTTAGCTGGTGAGCAGGTGGAATTTGTGGCCACATATCAAGAAAAAAATAATAATCCACACAGCTAGAGTGGCAACCATGCTACACTTCACACCTCAGTCAAGCCAATCCAAATACCCTACAGACAAAATTTGTAATGTTATCTGCGTCATCTGTAAACTGAAATATTGTATATATAATATTGAGTATCTAAGTAGTAGTTCGATATTTTCAAAAACACACTTCACAATTTCATTTTTTCACTGGAGAAGGTTGATACCATTCTTGTATCCTTTAACAAGCTGGAGCCAGGAGACAGTAAACGTAGCGTAGAGTACAGTAAAGACTGGAAACAACTAGTCTGGTTTGTTTGAAAATGTAAAAAAAAAATCCCTAGCACCTTTAAATGCCACTAAAACAAACATTATATCTTGTTGGCTTAAACAGTACAAAAACGGAAATTAAAAAAGACATGTTGCAGACTTCAGGACGTTACTGTGCCCAGCCAAGAAAAACGTTCGGCACATGACCCCTCGTAAATCCATAACAATGTTTCACAAAATCCCAAAAAAGAACTACTCGTTCAACAACATCAAAGTGTTATTTTATTCTGCAACGTTAGTGCTGTTAAGTTCAAAATATGGCTTGCCCCTGAAATAACATGTGGCCTGATGGATTACACTTAAAGTATAAGTGTGTTTATCTGGCAGCTAGAGAGATGGCACAGATATGTGGCAGTTACGACTGAGTGATAATTCACCTGCCCACCCACAAACCTGAAGATGTCTGGTTCAAGTGTTGAAATGTCCAATTTACTGTGGGCAGGAACACTACTTCCCATGACTTACCCTGCTGTTAATGTTCTGTGTGTTGAAACTTAGACGCAGAGAAGAGAAAATTAAATTAAAATTCTTCTATCCAGGTTTACTGAAGATACTGGATCAACACATGCCAGACATCACCATATAAACCTTGATAACTGTGGTGTGTATTTTGGTATGAATAAAAGAGACTGTTGCTGAAACAGCTCTGTGATATACACTTATTACAGTCTGAATGGTTGAAGGAAGAGAGACAGGCGTGATAATGACAGCCCCCCTCCGTCAGCAGCTCAGCCTCCCATGGTGAAAGCGCCTGGAGAGTGCAGTTAAGAATGCCATTGAAATTTACAGGCCTGCAGTGGGCCTCCGCATTAGAGAAGGGGAAACATGGAAGTTGCCCTCAGGACGGGGACCCTCTCTAAGTCTACACAGCTAAATGACAGAGTAATACAACAGAGGGACTATGCGATGACAAAGGGGGCTCTGTTTCCTGTTTCTGTCAGTTTCTGCAGACACACACTTGAGCAGCATGGTTTTACGAATCATCAAGAGCCTGCTTGTTACCTTTAACCTAACCCAGCAGGGTGATATAAAGAGCTACCCAGCAGATGCCTGCTGATCCATAGCCTTCAGCTGCAGCAGTCACTGCTCTTACAATACTATGAGATAGAGTATGTAATGGCCTTTCATTTACAGTATATTGATATTTTAATTACCTCTTGTTTTAATCTGTCTAAACATTTTAGCTGGAAATGTACTGACTTTGATGCTCCAACTAAAAACCACATAAACAGATAAGAAAGACAAACAGACATGTGCAAATAACGAGCGAGAGTGCTCGAGGTTTTGTGAAAGCAGCCGAGAGATCAGCTGAGGACATGAACAGCACATGGACAACCCAACACAAACACAGCCAGCGCTAAATAAGACCAGAAAATCCAACCTTACCTTAACGTAGGCAGTGTAGCGCTGGCACTGCTCCCTGTTGATGTCCAAGCTGAGCTGCCGGCTCATCTGGCTGATCTGAGATCCACTTTGAGTGAAGTAGACCCGGAAGGCTGGCTCTTCTGTCGCTATCCACATCAGCTGTCAAGTTATACAGCAACTCTGAGAAGAGGCAGAAACACTGTTACGTGTAACCTCAACTGACAGTGATGGTTCTTTGAGTTATTTGAGATTATCTTAAAATAAATCTTAAGAAATACTTCAAGTATGCAGGGTTTGTTTTTCTGGTAACTGCCATTAAAACATGGATACAAATTAATTATCACTTATTGCAGTCAAATAAAGTCAGGAGGTACTGTACTGTACAATTCTTACTCAAATCATTTGATATCACTTTACGTTAACATTAAGAGCCCTCTATTCCATGATGTGTGATGAACACAGTGCTAATTTCAGTACTGTCATTTGCCTGTATTGGTTTGCTACTATGATGAACACTGGTTTTGCATTGGCTTTGAATCTAAGAATTTAGATCAGATTTTTTCCACATCTTTCATCCACAAGCCAGCAAAGACGTTAGCTAAGTAAAACATGTTGTGCTGATATTTTACAATTAACAAGCATTAACAAAAAAAGGAAGTTGTTTTCCAGCTGCAGGGGCTGAACTCGTATTACTGTAAATGAAAACATTTCAATAACAACATTCCAGCTGGTTCCACCCCTGACCTTAGTAACATTGGGACACAGAACAACTTCAAATCTTTTTTTTGAATTAAGAAATCATGAAACAAACATTAACAATATTTCCGGGAAAACCATATATGGGCATTTGGCCATTTAAAATCCATTCTTCTGAATGACTCAGTCTGTTGTAATTGCTTAACGAGGCTGTCACCCTGGTAAAACAGTGGGAAGGGTGGCAAACCCACCCCAGTCAGACCAAAGCCTACTGTTTCCTCCATCCAACTGAGGAAACGCCATGAGCTCACTCCAGAAGAGGCAAAGGAAGGTTTCATTAAGGGAGTCACCAAACACATAGTGTTACACTTTCCATGGTGTTAGCCAGACAGCTAAACAGAGAGGCTTTATTGCTGTGAGCCAGGACATAGTCATTAGGTAAGGACAGAGTTCCTGTTCCCTTGGGGTGGCCGTGAATGACCACACCCTAACACTGGAACAGGACTGCACCTCAGCACTCAACAGGCACCGCACCCAAGAGCCAGTTAGAAAAGGCTGAAGGGTAAACCATCAGCCAAACGCAGGCCAAAGGCTAACCACAACGGCCGTCTCCAAGCATGGGGATAGTTGCTCAGCATGATCATGTTTACAAATTTCCTCCATTTAAATGATCATCAAAAGTTCAAGGAGTATGAATTTCACTACCTCTCAACACAAAATTACCAAAATATACTCTATATGATCAACACCAGTGACACATGACAACTGCGATTGATGGCTTTTGACATTCATTTTCAAAATTTACAGCAACATCAAGACTCAAGTCACTGTATCTGAACGCTGGTCACCAAGAAATACCGGGGGGGGGGCAAAATATGTTTTTTACTTTGGAGAGAGACAGGCTAGCTGTTTCCCACTGCTTCAAGACTTTATGCTAAACTAAGCTAAGCTAATCACCTCCTGGTTTTAGCTCCATACTTGGCACATGGACATGAGTAATCAATTGTAACTCAAGAAAGCAAATTTCCCAATATATTGAACAATTCCTTTAAACCACGAAAACTGAAATATGATTTAAGTATACTGCAACTCAGTAGTAGGCATGTTTTTTTACTAGCTTACTCTTTGGTATTGGGGAAATATGTTTTTGTTTCAGTGATCTGTACCTGTAATATCAGTCACAGGTAGTTTAGTGTCCCTTTCAGAGTGGACTGACAACTTTTGTAAAGTTTCTCTTGTCAGGATTTGTCCTCACCAATGTGTCCAGGCAGCTGTCTTCCCCTGAAGAGCATGCAGACAGTGACGTTAAAGCAATTTAGGTTATGGTGACCCTCGTGGCACTGTGGCACAGAGATGTTGATGGAGACGGGCAGGAAGATGGAGACATCCACCGTAATGACAGGCCGGGTCCTACAACCACATCGACCGACACAGGAACACAGTGTGGGAGAGACTGGACATTAACACGACTCAGAAGTAGAACAAACGAAATAGTGCGGTGTCATAGAGAATGATCCAGTTACTTACCTCAGCAGCACCACACCATCTGACATGAAAGCTCCAATAGTGACATCTGCAACAAAAACATACACACGATTGATTTGGAAAGCCATAAAGAGGACATGAATGAAGGATAAATTAAAATTAAAATCTGCTGACAGCATTACACCTGCAAATCCAAAACAATGCACAGAGGTCTTTAACTACCATGCTGGCTAAGTCTAAATGTCAGCTGTGGAATGCAGTAAACAAAATGCCTCTATCACAAGTCTTTGCACTGTTGTGCAAGAGAATGAGAGTCAAAAACCATAAGGGCAAAAAAACAAATATCTCATAATCTTGATTTTTTTTTTTCATGTTATGTTCCTGGTGTGGTTAAGCCTTTATTTAGTTTGGTATGACTGTACCTGCATATCCATTGCCATCCATGTCCACATTGCCTGAGATTGACTGGCCAAACATCTGCAGACCAGGGTTTATACTGCGCCCAGACAGTTTCTGTAACAGATGATACCAGCCTTTTAATAACCCATGTGAGCCATCATGAAAAAAAGAGCACATTGTATGATTTGTTTTTGCTCTCCGTTTGTTTTTTCATAGCTAAAGTTTTTGTAAGGATTAAATAAACAAAATAAATTGTGTTAATAAATGAGCTTTGGAGATGCTGGAAGGTGGATTATTTTTTAGCTTTAGACAGAGACTAACTGTTTCACCCATTCATTATGCTAAAATAAAATAAGATAAGCTAAGCTAGTTAGTCACTTCCAGGTTTGAACTCTTTTTCTCCTATCTTAAAAAAGGTGATTGAAACATTGAAGTACTTTGTAGTAACTAATAAAAGAGATCCCATGTAGAACTGCTTGTTCCTCATTCAGAGCTACGTGGGTCTTCCGTGTATTCCTGAGGTTACATAATATTCACATCACATTAGTCAGCTACTTCAACAGCTTGATACACAAGGTGAACACATGGGTTTCATCAAAATGTAGCATGCCTTGGTGAAGCTACAGACAGAAGCTACAACTAGAGATGAAGAATCACATTAAGATATTCTTTTGCTTATGTTAAAACTACATGATATTGGCATGCTCTATGACACTAGGGAATATTCTTACCATGGAGTATTTGCTGATGATTCCTGTGGGATCCCCATGGTAGATATATACGGCTCCTCCATAGTCATCCTCTTTTGGTGCTCCTATGGCTACATCTGAATAGGCAAATAGAGGACAAAAAGCATTTCTGTGAAAAGTTGTCATTTAAATGAATAAGTATGTAGTGTGTTTGTGAATGTGCACAAAGCTTTCATTAATCCTGGGAAACAAGCTGTTACAGTAAGAGTCTTAATAGACAATTAAGTGTTGTTAGTAACCATAAAAACTTGTGCAACCTCTGAGAGAGTGGAAACAAGACTATAAAGTGCTGGCAAGAGCACTGAAACAATGTCTCCTTTTCCCATGTCCACAGAAGGTCCATATATAAACTTTCTTTTTATAAACCAAAACACTTCCAAGCCGTGTGGTGCAGCATACCAAAGCAGAAATGGTAAATGAATGGCACTTTCTTTTAGTAAATATCGCACAATAATAAACTCACTATGTAGAGGTAGAATTAAACAGGTCATTTGTTCTTAGTGAAACCAAATGTATTTTGGTTTCTACAGTAGTTCGTTCGAATTAAATAGTAGCAGTTTGGTTGTAAATTATAGAATGTCAGTCAGTGCAAGTCTGGCTCTTTCGACACTCCGAGAGTGACGAGTTACAAAATGAGTTATGCTTTCCAGCTGCCATCTTTCTTCGCACACACACACACACACACACACACACACACACACACACACACACACACACACACACACTTTGTGCCAGGCTGCAAGCTTTGAGGCGTATCTCACACGAAGATGAAACGGGGCAGCAGCTCCCAGCCTTGAGTGTGAGGCGGACGCCAAGTGAAGCCCTCAAAGCCAAGCCAATGCAAGTGCCAAGAAAACTGTGTGTCTGGATGACTCTGTGCACACGAGGTGAGAGAGGGCAATATTTCCTAAAGACCCCCTTCACCGCAGGGTTATCTCAAGAAAAGGTCTGTGAAAATGACGGGTTTTGTTGCAGTTACTGGGAATCTCAACCATCCATTTGCATATGGGCGAGTGTGGGAAACATAAACTGTGTGACTTTATTACTTACCAGTTGACAGGGGAAATAGCTTTGTTGCATGATTTTTTGTATTGCAGTTGATTCATAAGAAGTACTTTTAAGCACTCTTAAGGTATCACTACAAAAAAATTATTAATTGACAACTTGTTTTTTAAGTTGCATCAAGTTTCACGACATATTGAAACCCTGTCTGCAAGGTTGTAAAAATGGTCAATACAACTTTACAATACTAAATAATGTTAAAACTCCAGTGTGGTCCTGTATGTCAGCGGTTCCCAAACTTTTAATGGAAATGAGTGCCTTACTGTGACCCCTTGTCACAGGTGTCAGATGTCCATTAAACCTCTCTGTTTGTGTTACTGAATTACTGCTTACAGCTATGTAGACTATACATAGAATATAACTATATAATAAAATATATAAGCTAACATGGTTGAGAAGTCCTAAATGTGCTAAGAATAATGCAACATTAGAACATCTACAGAGTAAACCTCATCTGCTGAGGAAGACCATGTGGTACAGTCAAAAGGTCCAGAACAAGCAAGTTAGTGGACGTTGAGTGTACACTGTTTTGTTAACATATACAATGTGTATATTAAAAATCAAGAAGGCAGTTTCTAAAGTGTTATTACAATACATTGTACTGACCTTGATATCCATCGTCATCTATGTCTCCGATTGCGGCAATGCATTCTCCAAAGTGTGCATTGAAAGCATTGTCACCAGTCAAAACACCTTCCTCCTCCATCACCCCCTGACAACAGAAGCAGGCAAGATACCAGTTAAAATAGTTAACTGGCAGAAGAATAAAGAAAGGTCCTACAGTATATTTCTGCAGTGAAATTATTGCAGCTCTAAGATTAAAATTATTTGGCCACGGCTGCAGTTAGTTTGCTTTTATCCAAACAATTTAACAACCAAACTTCAACTTCCTCGCAATAACTCTTAAATACAAAATGTACAAACAGGAGCTCTAGTCTCGGCCATTTAAATAACTTCTCACAATGTTCCACTGTTTTTTTCTGCTATCATGATAACAAACATGGTCAGAAAGAAATCAAACATGGGCAAAACTAAAAAATTGCCACTGCAGACAATAAAAGCAGTATAGAAACGTCTGAAGACAGTGTGTGGACATACATCTGCAAGTTATGTTCTCATGTTCCCACTAACCCGGGGATCCTACTCACATTGCCCTTGCTGAGGTACACAGTCACCTGGCCCTCATCCCGGAGCTGGCTGTGCATGGGTGCCCCCACCAGCAGGTCTGACAGGCCGTCCCGGTTCAGATCAACTGCACACAATGAGGAGCCAAAGTAAGAGCCCATCTGGAACCAAGTCGAGCCACAGAGCAATGGGTCAGATCACAGACACTTCTTCTTTAGTTCATACCATTGACATGCTTTCACGCTCTGAATGGACTTACTTCCCTAATATATCTATACAAACATTAAAGGAATATTTACACAATGTCTGTCTTTATTTACTCGAAATGGAAATCATTAGCTACCTCCCTGGCTTTGGTTTGTGGCCTCTGTGTTCTTTCTTTAAATCGCCTATGCTGTCTAAACACTTAAGGCAGAGGTAAACAGTGCAGTTTTGACAACAAAGCAATCAGTGTAGTGTGCCTGCAACTCATTGTAATAATCAACTACATATAGGTTATTTATAAAAAAATGGTTTATACATATGTATATATATATATACACACAACAACTTCTGGAAGAAGACCACAATGAAGCTCATACCATTTTCCCTGAGGCCTGAAAACTCTTCACCAAAGACACACCATCAATTTTGAAAATGTAAACCTGTGTGAGAGAAAAATAATCAGTGTAGCAAGCAACACAAGAGGACTTCAACTAAACAGCTGGAAATAAGACAAAAGAAGAAGTCCCTACTTTTCCACTGCCGCTGTGCTGAGGTGCCCCTGCAGCTATGTCTATCACATTAGGAGATGAGAAGTGTCCAGCAGTCACAGCATAGCCTGGAGACATACAATAATCAGTTACACCACATTTCTTTCTTATATATTTTTTTTAACATTCAACCCAATCATCCTCATTAACAGGCTCTCACCAAGGTAGCTGTATCTGTGTGAGTCGACGTCTTCTTTGTTCAGGCTGTAGAAAGAGTCAGAAGTCAGGTTGTACACCTTGATCGTCCCAGTCCAGTAGTATGACCCCGGTGCTCCCATCACCACCAGCTCCTGAAATTAAAAAGAAAAAAAATCCATTCATTCAGAGGACTGTGATTCACCTTTTATCTGCACTGTTATGGCCTGCTGAAGAAAAGGAAAGAAAAAAGAAAAACAGTGCTGGGTGAACGTCTGGTTAACCAATGGCCACAGACTGGTTTATGCTATCTGCTCTTAATCCCACAGCCAGATGGCATGCAAGCTGAAACTGCTTCCTTTGATGTAACCAGGAATTCAGAGCCCAAGCAAAGTTGACAGCTGTAAAATGAGTTGTTCACGGCTTTTTGTTATGATGCTCCACAGCTATTAAAGGGACCAGAGGACAACAATTAAGATGCACTGTCTCGGCTGCACTAAAAGTGTATCATTGCTCAGAGTCTTGATTTTCACTTCTGATTTGAGTCAAACTTATCACTATGTCATGTGTCTCAGAGGGTGTGTAGTCACCCCTGAGAACTTAGACAAACTGAACAACACAGTCAATTCCCTACTCAGCAGTATCTATCCACAATGCTGTGATGTCAAACATCTGGGCACGTCTGGTTCAGACAAGGATAAGGTTTAACAGTTGGACATTGTTTCTTTAAATTCCTCACATTCTTTCAAGGCAGGGTGATTGTTCAAATGCTGTAACACTGAGAAAGAAGTGAGTATAATTTCACAGGCAGATCATGTGAAATTATCTCATTTTAGTATCTTTGAACAAAAAAACATTTTTAACAGCAAATCCATGTATGCTACTAATTGTTATGTTCTTTATCGAATAATCACTTGATCTGCTAAATGTCAAAAAACAGTGAAAAGAGTTCATCACAGTTCCCCACAGCCCAAGGGGACATCTCCAACTGTATTGTTTTGTCTGACCAATAGTCCAAACCCCAAATATATTCAGTTTACAAGGATATAAAATAGAGAAGAGTTTCCAACTTGAATAATTAATCAATGTTTAAAACGTTTTATTTTCTGTTGATTGATCAATTAGTTGTTTGCAGCTCCAGTAATGCTGCTTGAGATCAGCACCAGGCTAATTAGAAATCTAAAATAATGTTATTTAGCAGAGGAAAATAAAGAAATACTCAGATTTCTCACCAGTGAGAATAGTTCCACCCTGAGGACACAGCTGTCCTCAGAGGACACATATTTAAGTCACTAACAGTCTGTATGTCCCAAATTGAGCGTAACTGTAATTCAAGACTTGAAAAGGACCTTTGTACAACATTCTGCCCATGGGAAACATCAGGAAAGAATTATATTGCTAATATATTAAAAAAAATTGTCTAAACTGGTCCAATACATTTTCACATTTCAATGCATTCCTCATATGCACATTTTCCCTGTGTAACTATATTTTTGCTCAAATGCATTCATACACTAAATATACTGTATTTGTTCATGCTCTCACCACTTCTGCTCACTGCACCAACTTCCCCTTTCTAGACTGCTTACAGACAAGTGTGTGGGAGACACAAAAAGGTATTGTGAAACTGATGATGTCATTTGTTAGTTTTCAACAAGATAATGTTTTATCTTGTGGAAGTGAGGCTGCTGCAACCTTCGGTATCTTCCTATGGAAACATAAGGTAACAGTTATTAGCCGCTGCTTTGATACAAATACTTGTGTATGTCTGAATGCAGAATTTTTCACACCATTTGGCATCATGAACGACAGTCCCAGTCCCCAGTCAATAAAGAGCGAGGAAGAAAAAGGTTCAATGAAACTTAACAGAAATCACACCTAGTCAAGTGAGAAAATGAGCTGCCTGACAAGAAAAAAGGGTAAATGGACTGTATTTAAAGTCCTTCTCTATCTTACTGGATAAAGCACTTTACAATTTTCCTCTCACTCACTCACTCACTCACTCACTCACACACACACACACACATACAGCAGATGGCCGTTTCAGTGATTTGGAGGCCCTAGGCAAAGACCAATGAGAGACCTTCTCCATTTTACTTAAAGCAATCATAGCTAATGAACAAAAAACTATTTTGGAGGCAGCTCTTTTCAGTTAACAAAGTCACAGAAATAAAGGATAGCCCCAAATAAGAATTTTAACAAAACTACTTTAAGTGATGCCACAACTACACACAAGCAATTAAATGTGGCTGGTTGGGAAGCTAAGAATGATGGGGAGCAGACAGGAAGGTGAAAGATAAAAAGGTTAAAAGCCAACAAGCCTAGGTTGATTTTAACAGTAGAGATGTAAAATGAACTTCATTACTGAGGGCCTCATGAATGCAGAGGTCAATGAAAAAACTCCAGTATTTGACGTTTACTATTTTAGTGAAACTGCAATTGTACTAACCAGAGTTGAGCATGTCCAACCTTAAATGCACCACTGCAAAACAAAGACTCCTATACAGTCAGAAAATGGCAGAGAGAGTCCTTTTGTTTCATAAACCTGTAGCTACATGGATTTCAATGGATTCATCCAAACAGCAGAGAGGGGATTTTCAGAGATCATAGATTTTCTTTGCAAGCTTTGAAATTGCCTCGGGTGAAGAGGTGATGTGTGAAAACAAGTGTAAAATAAGCATGCTGTAGGCTATATGAGCAGCTTCCCCAGCAGGCTGAGCAGGGCTCCCTGCCTCCCCCGCCTGGTTCTGGGTCTACTGCTACCTGGGTGTGTGACAGCTACGATGGGAAAAAAAGGAGGAGCCGGTATTAAAGCACCAACCTTGTGAATAATGGACTACCTGCTCTACCTCATCAACCACCACCCAAATAAAAGAAGGAAGATAACTAATGCATTCTTATCATGTTAAATATAATAACAGAATATTAGTATATGTAACATGCTAAGAATGTAAATTGTTACAGAATTACATTTGAAGATCTGTTCCAACTGCTCACTCAGTTTACCAGTGAATTGATTGATGAAGCTCCATGAGTGTACAGACAACAGAGTTTGGATGACAACAAACCACTATCTATATGTCAGACTAACAGAAAAACAGAGCATTACATGGATTTAAAAGATGAATAAGCACCGTTACTGACCTCCGTAAAAACTCCCGCTATCCCGGCTTGGCACGAGCCGTGCTCTTCCCCATACTTTTGCTTATAGTCTGTCAGAAAAAACAAACCACAAATTATTTCATTGTGTGCTTGAGCCAGCGTTTACTGGAGTTTTTCCTGCATTCCATAAGGAGCTAGTCAAAGTCCCAGTCCCATCCACGAGGAGTCTGGGGCCACAAAGCAGACTGGGGTGCAACACCACATTCAACAAGAAGACCTCTTACTTGGAGAAGGGGACACAGTGCTCTCAGGTTTCAAAAATACTGAGCTTGGTTTGGCAAAAAATGCACTGTAAACACGGTCCCATGCAAAGTCTGTCTGGCTTCTCCATAACTGTTGGCAACGTGTTACAGAAGGAAGTGAAGGCCTGACATGGGAGCACAATTAAGGTATAAAACAGCCTTTGATAAATAACTCTGAGTCACATATCAAAATATATGAAGAACACATTTGCATGAGTCAGCTTCAAATCTTACACAGTACTACATTAGTTTTTAAATGGAACTTGATTTTTAATGTTGTAAAACTACCCCGCAGCACAAATAAATTTGAGTTACTACAAACATAACAAAATCTGATTTTTTTAACCTTGCAAGCAAATATTTCCTAAAAAGCACCCGATTACACCTCTGTGAAAATGTTTTTCTTTTGCAAAAAGGTGCACAGGGAATTCAAACTCGCCACTTCCATTGGCTTATATTTTTGGCTTAGCAAACCCTTCAATAGTAGGCTTTTGCCAAAGTACTTGTGTTGGACTGAGGACGAGAGATCGTACTTCAAGGCACTCCTGCTACTATTCTTCAGTGCCAGGACACCAATCAGAGGCCAGAAGCAGATGATGGTGCTGGCTACAGAGATCACGTGCCATGATAAAATGTAACCACAAAAGAGGATAAACAAACCAATTTCTTCTTTTTCCTCATGAAATAAATCTTCAGGCTTTTAAAAATCAATGTGAGAAGAAAGATTACACATTAACTGCTCACAACTCATGTCACCAGTGAGGCCAAGTCCCTGGGTTTTTGCTTGATTTTAAGGGGTCACGAGGCAAAAGGGTTGGGAGACACTGGACTAAACCAATAACATTTCTCACCCCCAGCAATTGCTTTGATATTTTCAGTGTAGTGTCTATGGCCTACTGTGAGAGGTTAATATGGGTTAAAATGAAGATTTGTGTGTCTACTGTACCTTCATAACAAGGGATGAGCGGCTTTCTCCTGCCCTGAAGAGTGGGAGGAATGATGGAGCAGTATCCATGTGGAAGGATATGCTCGGAGTTGTAGTACACATTTTTCCAGCGGTGAGCACAGGCCTGCAAGAGAAAAGAAGGAACGGAAAACAAATTCAGACATGTGTTCATGCTGTAAACACTAACACTTCAGACTGCAGGCAGGCGTTCCTCGACCATGCTGATGGTTTAAGCTCTTTCCTTGCTGGGCTGGAGTCAGTGCGTCTCTGTGGCTGTCAAATGATCGTCAATGAGAGGGGGAATTAAAGCCCATCATCCATAACACCGACCATAACAACCACGGTTTGTGGTGTGAATATCTTAGCTGCAGCATGAGATATTTCCTAAGGAGCATTTAATGTGCAGCAAGAAAAATCTCCACATCAACATTTGTGTTTTAAAATTTGTGTTTTTTAATTTCAAAAAAGCTCCTCTATGTCTTACAGGCAGCAGGAGAAGCCAAAGGTTCAGACAGCGGATCAAAAGATAGAGAACAAACTCCTACTTTATTATGCTACTGCTGAAAAAAGGGTAATTCTCAAAACAATATTTTGCCGCTGTGTTCTACAAAATAAACATTACACAGATCGATAGACAAACAGGATTCTATAGACTCAAATACAAACTCTGCATGAATCAGGCCACATAAATGTGTAAATGTGGTAATAATTTAGTACACTGGGGAGGGGGAGGGGGGGGGATGGTGGTGGGGCTCCTGTGGCTGTGGGGACAGATCTGGACGCCTCTGTGCAGACAAAGTTCACTTCATTTCCCCTTGCTGTGTTTTACTCCCCCATGCACGCACGCACGCACGCACGAACACAGCCAATCTAAATGAATAAGAGCTGGGCAGATTGAGGACACACACAGAGCATCAAATGACTGGACTTGGAATATGCAATATGTTGAGAAACACTTGTGTTTCTAAAGATGGCTTGGAAAAATAGTAGTAGTGATACCAGCATGAACTCTCCCTCTTGAGTAGAAGCAGATTTTAAAAGAAAAAAAGATCAATCAGCTGACATAAACACAACAAACGGAGCGCTCTTGCATTAGCTGACACGTTCTTTCAGAGCAGCAAAGAAGGCAATTATGGTACTCCTGAGGAGTGATAATATACTCCTGTTCCGTTAAAGGGCTCACTGGTCACAAACAATGCCTTCACTGAAAGTGCACATGAAATCACCACCAAACACATCTGCCAAACAGCCATTTTCCTCCTGCATAAATCCATTCACATTTGATACAGAAAACGAGAGGCACAGCAACACATGGCTCTCGAAATTCACCACTTATTCTTGTCAAGTGTCTAGAGTGTGCAGATAAAAACTTGTTGTTATACAACGCTACGCTCAAGTTTCAAAGTCTGACAATGTCAAGAACTCATCAAAGTTTGGGTCATGATTTGAAAATCATGCCAATAAATTCCACTGAGGTATAAAATAATGGACCAAAGACAAACATATTGAAAGGAATGTTGTTTTAAAATGTCAGTATATGACAGTTATCTGGACGCCTGTATAAGTAAGACTCCCATAACAGGTCAACCAGGGACAGGTATTCCAACACACACCAGTTATGGGTGTGTCAAGAGCTGCCCGGTCCACCAGTCGCCTACAAACTGTCCTGCAAGGGTCCTGGTTTCCTCGCTAGCCACCGCAGGAGACGGGGGTTAACGTTTAATGAAAAGCTGCCCTAGGACGGGACCACCGCAGAGCTGCTGAAGCCTAAACAAACTCTGCCAGCTGCCTTCTGATCTCTATGCAAATATCCAGCCAAGCACCTTTGGGATTAGCACCAGTTAGTCTCCTGTTTTTTTTTATAATCCATTTCTCACTTTTTAACAGCTATCTACTTAGGACAAACCCTGTTCCACTGAATCTTTTTCACAGTATTATGTAACCACGCAGCAGTTTCCAAATCTGTCTGACTTTTAGTTGTTACTCTGTACAGCTTTGAATATGCTAAACAAGTTCAGTATTTAGAGTCAAAGCTTATGAGCATGTAACAGAATGGGAGGAAAGGCCTTTTTTTGCTAAAGGAGGGACCAGCTGTGGTTTAACAGTGTGGTTCATGGTCAGACATTAGTAACAATGATGTCGGTATAATCAAGTATTTTTTAACGGTGTACATGTTTCTCATTAAACAATTTGATGAGGGGACTGTGGCATTATGCCCTGAACTAACCAGTATTTTGCCGTCGGCTCTGTCCTGGCGGGCCAGACTGACCCCCATCCACTCATCATCCCTGTCTCCTTGGCAAGTCTTCCCACACGACTCTCTGGGCTTGTTTCCTGAAAGACAATGAGAGCAGTTTGCAAATGCTGAGTCCTCAGGACGGAGAATGTCTTGGAGTTTGTAACTTGTTACTTATCAGCCACAGACAGCTGTTGGAGTTCTAAGTTCTGTCTTTATTTCCTCTGAATGTGACAGGGATGTTTACACAGTTTACAGTTTGAAAATCTATATTTTGAGGTTGAGAACTATATTGATGATGACTAAGTCTGATGACAATAATTGTTTGGTTATGAAAACAGTAGGACCACAAGGGTTGGTTGAGCCCAAGGAAATGTCATCAAATGTCAAAAGTGCGCATATCAAAATCCAAATAACTTACTGCATGATTTACACTGATGTGTGTCATATACTGCTTTGTAATGCTATTAGTACTGACTTTGAACCCTGAACCAGTTAATGAAGACCATAAATCTTCATAAACTGTTAAGAACATAAATCCAGTGGACCATAAATTTACATAAATGTGCATAGTTAGGAGAATAAAGCCAGTGGTAAATAAAAGACAATCACACTTCTAAATTTCTGGGACAGCTGATCCTTTTAGGAGTCCAACTCTAGTAAATTATAACTAAATATAGATTACTAGTTTCCTTAGTTGGCCCCCTTGCCAAAGTTGTATTCTCGTTCTCCCAGCAGACAATTCACAATGGCATGTAGCTGTGAGTGTTTCTCTGTGTCAGTGTGTTGTGCGCTCCCAGAGGGCCGTCAGAGTTCAGCCCCTCTGGTCCATGTGGCTCACTAAGCACCAAGCAGCACACGCTCACTGATAATGTATGTTTTTTTTTGGTGACACATTGACTGAGCACAGGGTTAATATTAAAGCCATGCCTGCTGCACCGGCTTTCTTGACCACAAGAAAAGAGTAGAGGCTGGGGGGGGGGGGGTCAACTTTTTGGCTCACATGCTTGGAAAATATTAGCAGAAGTATATATCACACTTATCAAAAATATTTATGGACCTCTGCACACAAAACCCTCTTGTCTTTGCATGTCTCCATATAGCAGGTTAAAATAACACTGTCGCACTGTAAAGAGCAGTAAAAGGCTGCATTATTATTATTATGATAAAACAAAACAGATGCTTGGGGGAGTTTAGCCAAGCGCTGTGGAGATATTTGGCAATGCAACACTAGGCAAAGAGTGGACAAGGAAAAGCTGCAGGAAAGCCCAGTGTGTGTGTGTGTGTGTGTGTGTGTGTGTGTGTGTGTGTGTGTGTATGGACTGCATATAGTAAACTTCTCTTTGAGATAAATTGTAATTTCTGAACTGTTCAAGTTGTGTGTGGGAGCATGTGCTGCCCTGAGGCTGCAGTTAGCGTGCATGTCATTTTATGCTGTATCTTTATGCTGCAGGTAGTGGTGACTGACCTCTTCCAGATCGATCTCCGTGCAGCGGCGCTCTGGGTTGCTGTGAACTCGACACTTATACACAGCTCCAGGAGATTGCACAGAGGTGCTGTAGGTAGAGTTTGCCCTTGGAGCACCCACTATTACCCTGCAGACACGAGGAGAGGGGAGATGATGGGACACACTTTACACTATCTTTAATCTGTGCTACTGAAACTTTTAAATGAGAAAAAGAAAATCTTTTGCCAGCAGAAAATGTTACAGTACAAACAGAAATGGCTTTATTTATGAAGAATAATAAGTATTACTGTATTGTATTCAGTGGGTGTGGATGCAGCCTTAGCTCTAGAGACATTCCAACATTTGCTTAAAAAGTACAAATTCATTGCCTCATTGACAAAAAATAAGAGTATTTCCAGGAACACTAAACCATGGGACTCACCAGCGTGTGTTGTCATGATAATGCTCCAGCACAGAATAGCCAAAAAAACTAGAACTTGGTCCGCGGAACAACAAAGGATGTTCTAAGTCTATATTGTAAGAATAAGCCACTGAAATATAGAGATAGACATAAAAAACATGTTGTACTCCCGTTTTGTGTCCGCAAAGAGGAGCCATCCCTATGCGCACCATGCGTAATAACGCGGTTAAAGTCTCCAAAAAGAAGAAAAAAGAAGGGGGGAAAAAACTAAAAAAGAGGAATTGTCAGCTCTTCTGTGTTCAAACTGTAACAACACAACAAGAAGTTATTTTTATCCTGGTCTAGCGCAGCATGAACGCTGTGATGGCATAAGGAAAAGCTTGAGGAGGAAAGTTAACGGTCCGGTAAATAACGGTGCGTCAGCTTCTCTCCATTCTGTGTCAGGGAAGTTGTTGCTCGCAGGCTCCCTGTCGAGGAGATAAATGGGGTCACTAGCGTCAAGTTACCAAGAGGTTGCCAGGATAAAACCGGAAATACGAAAAGTTGTACTCAAAATTAAAACATCTCTGCTGGTTGGAGTTCTGGTACAAGTGTTGAAGGTCAGCAAGTTTTAATTTGAAAGGTACAAACCGGAACGAGTGTTTTCTTTTCTGCAACACTGACACTAGTAACGCGGTCACGGACAGACGCGGATGGTCTTGAGGCGCAAAGCATCACATTTCCTCCGTGGGCTTTGGGGCTCCACTCACCTAAACTGAAAGATTAGGGGCGCACTGCTGCCATCTAACGTTTTACAGTCACAGTCAACAGTGTAACAGCTTGAAAAAAAAAGGGCAAATTGCTATTTATTTTAAAGTCAGCACAGTTAGACAAATTATATGAGAACACTGTTCTAAGGAATTTAAAGCTTTTATAAAAAGAGAGATTTCGTTACAAGGTTTTACAAAATGGAGATGGTTTATTGGAACAAATATTATTTTATATATTACAACAGTAATTTTCAACATTTTTGGCATGGTTAGTGTCCCAATAAATCAAAAGCCATGTCTACTTGAAAACCCCTTGTTGCGTGTCTACCAGTTGTTTAAATTTCCTTATTTAATTTGCATATTTTTTAAGAGTGCTCAGCAAGAAATAATTACTTAAAAAGGGAGGAGAAAAAAAATCATCTGGCCACACCGAAATGTTACCGTTAAATACGATGCTGCAGCTTTGATGTGAAGGAAAGAAATAAAGGTCAAACATAGGTTACCCCTGCAGAAGTATGTGACCCTACATACAGTATCTTTAAAACAGATCTGTCTGCTTTCCACATTTGTATTTCATGTTATCATTCATTATCCCCTGCAAGACTGGCTAAACCTTGAAAAACCAGGTAATGAGATAAGATATTGGATTTAACACATTACTATATGATAATAAAAATAAAGGAGTGACAAAATGTGTTCTGTAAATAAGATTTATTTAATTAAGTCTGAAAATGTATAGCAAGTCATAGAGTGCCCTAAAATACAGTCTTAATTATTATAGTACAATTTACAGTTGTGTTTTGTGTCTCTATGTCAGTGTAATGATAAAATATAAAGCATAGAAAAGCTGTGTTAAACAAACAAGGTCCAGAGGCCAGTATATCTTAAAGTGGTGCGAGAGCACAGTTAAAGGGTCGTTTACAGTTTTACAGAGGAAGTAATTCAGACAACAGCACAACACAGAAACCTATAAATCAACTGACCTGTCAGCATCGATACTTGATAATGATATAATTTATTGCACAAGCCAATCTGTATGAACACATTCTAAAATAAAAAGGAAACCTAAACATATAAATTAAACTTAATTTCAGAGTAAAATTAGAATTGTGGAAGATTTGTGTTTCTAATTCCCTTGTACCTTTAGATACTGTATATTCATGCATCCTGCCCCACACACGCACACACACACACGCACGCACGCAGGCACACCCAAGTGTGTGCTCCAACACACAAACACACGCACACATAACATGAATGCAGAGAGTAGGGCCTCGTCAAATCCAAGGCAGTCTTCCCCTTCAGCAGCAGCAGATTTTCATCCATAAATACCCGAATAATTCACACACTCATCGTAACCAAGGCTGTGGAGGGACAGATACAATTATTTTAATTAATCATGCAATTATTAATGAAGAAATGTTTGTAATATGTTTTTTGACTGCAAGAGGACTGAGGTGACTTTAATGAATGAGCTTATAAAAGTAGCAGGTCAATGGATGCTTACAACCGCTTTTGAGTCTTCTTTGTCCAAAACCTTTTGTGCTTGGTCTGGAGGAAACTTGAGCATGGAGGTTATCACTTTGGCCATCGTCTGTGGATGAGTAGCAAGTAAATGTATAAATAAATAATAAGAAAAAACTTGACAATCGGCAATTTAAAAATTTCTTTTTTTTTTAACCCTCCCCTCCCAAACTAATCGTGCTTGTTCTTTGACAATTAAAGCCCAACAAGGGTGCATGCATTTCTCCATTAACACATGGGATAATCAGAAACAGGGCTGCAGTAGGAAACCTAACCGCTCAACTAACACTATACAAGGCCAGCATGTCTTTAAATGGCAAATGTGCGTCATGCACGATGTATGTGCTAGCTTAGCCTGGGGGACATTGTCCCCACTGCGAGGTCTGCCATGTTACCATAAAGACTGTTTGCTGAGGAGCTGGGAAATCCCCGCTGACTTTAGGATCATGTCAACAGCACTGTTAATTAGGGAGATCACTGTAAATTTTACCCAAGAAGACTGGACACAACATGACTTTTATATGGCGTCCTAAATGGTTTCACATGTTGTGTGGCGCGGAGGTCAATAGGTATCCCGCGGACTCTCAGATATTATTAGTTAATAGTTAAATGGAGTTGTTTAAAATGTTCTCCTTTCAAACTTAAAACATAAAATAAAAATTAGCAATTCATATGTTATTTATTCATTTAATGTGTTTCAAAGTGAAACGCTGCAGTGTCATTTTTACATGCATTTTAAGACGATGTAACCATTTGCAACATGGAAAACAGAGGAATTATGATTTAAATTGCTTAGATTGGCTTAGATTGATGCAATCAAATAAACAGCTTAATCATACTTTTTCTTTAGGATTAATTCTAACATCATTGCACCAGCAAACACATTGTTCACATTGCAGCTCTATGCACCACCCAGACACCTGTATGATTTCCTGAAGAAGCATCTCTGTATTTTATGAAGATAAATATGGTGCAAATGTGAGAGCACGTAGATGCATGTGAGCACTTTGAATATGATTTGAGAGCTTGTAAAAACAATCTGTACTCGTAGATGTGATGTGAGCACTTGTAGAATATGATTTGAGAGCTTGTAGGAAGAAAAAAAAACTGTACTCGTAATTTTTTTAATTTTTTTCACTTCAGTCACTTTTCCAGTACAACCACAACTCAAGGATTACAACCTCTCGAATCTGTAGCCACCGTGTGCTCTCTCGCATCACATAGCGGCGAGTCTGCGCTCTCGACTTTTGCAACACTTGCGGTACATTTGGTGCAAAACTAATTTGTACCTGTGGACTTAGTCTGTGGAGCTCTGAGCCGACAGGACGGCCGGGGACAGCAGGGTTTCTATCGCCAGATGAGGGACAACTCTGTCCGGCTTATTTATGTAGCATAGAAGCTAGCGTTAGCTAACTGGCAGCCAGCCCGCTTCTAAATACTTTAAATACCTTTTAATTATCTCAACATTTTTAACAGTCCAACTGAAACACTGGCGGTGAGCTCCAGGTCCTGCAGCCGCGGACGGACCGCCATCAGTGGGTATAACGCGTGCCTCTTAAATTAAAATGTATTTATATTATGTATTTATAAGCGGGCTGGTTGGTTAGTTCGCTAACGCTAGCTTGCTGTTCCCAAAAAAAAAAAAAAAAAACTTGTATAGTATAATACTGTAAGAAAATAAAAAGCATACTTTTGTTTCTCGTCCCATCATGTATTCAAACAACACCTTCCTCAGGTACTCCATCTCAGTAGGTTCACTGCTGTTGTATACAGGCTCTGGGAAAACAAGCAGAGAATCAGCAAGTTAATCATATGAGACCTGGTAAGCAACACAATAATGCCTACCTGAGGAAGACCCCAATAATCAAAATCATCATCATCACCACTCATATTCAAATAATATTTCATGAAGAATGTAACTGTTTTAGATAGTCAAGTTTTCTCTCTTTCATGCTGTTACTGTGATATATGTGAATACTTAATATAAATAAATATATACATCAGGATGCATTTCTAAAAACATTACACGTTTCTTCTTTACTTACTATACAACAATACCTGTCACTGTCAAATACTCAAGCTGAATTCTGACAGAACAACCCAGAGCCTCATGTTTGTGTTAGCAACCATACACAAAGCCACTTTCTGCACAGGTCTGGGTTCAAATTAAGCAGTAACTATAAGCAGGAAAGAATGGTGAGGCTCAGCGTGAGCAAATTAATACCACAAAGAATGAATCTTTTACTTCTATGCCCAGAGCTATAACTATGAATGGGAAACTGTGTTACAGCATGGATAGGGCTGGTAACACTTAAGACTACTGTTTCTACCACTGAAATATCCCCAGCAGGTCTTTAATATGGAACAACACCCACTTGCTTTCTGCTTATCTGGAATAATCATTCATAAAATGCTAAATGTCCCTACATGCACCAAGGGAGATTAGAGGACAGAAAAAAAGTGATAGAGATGTGCAAACAACTCTTTGATCTTTTCAGTGGAGTAACAGGTCATCAATAAATCCCATGGCCCCTGTCCTCCTGACCCCATGTTGCCCCAGAGGAGCTCACCATTCCATCCCACATGAAACGGTATATCAACAGCCCTACTACCTGATCAACAGATTCATAATGAGTGGAAGTACTGTAATCCAAAGGAAATACAGTAGTCATTAGCTCAGATATAGTATATGTATTAGAAGTAAAGGATTTGAGAAGTAAAAATACGTGTGTTGCAGGGTCCCGTGTGGGAAAAGTTGAGACCAAAATCTGCAAAATCCATTAAATCCAAGGATGGCCTCTTCACTCCTCCCCCCTTCTGAAAGCAGATTCTCACACACTCACTCACACACACATGATATACTTATATATTGGGGATACGGCATTAACTTACAGTCAGAACCCAGAGGCTTATCTTAACCTTAACCACAATGCTTATATGTCTAACCCTAACCCAACATCTAACCTTAACCAAACCTAATTATAACCGCAGCTTCCATCTTAATCAGCAAGCCTAAAATCATGCAGAGTTGGCTAAAATGTCCTCAAAAGCATAGTTAAACCCGACCACACACCCACACTCTTCTCAGAATCTGCATCTCTTGTCCTACAGTATTTCTGATCAATGAAGCAATGTGGGGACTGGCAGATTAGGCAGACTACTGGTAGGTACTGTAACTCTGAGATCCTACAGAGCAGCTTGACTATGGAGACAATAACTATAGTAAATAATTCATATGTTAACACAATATACTGTATAATCATACATTATGTGTTAAAAAAAGACCTATTACAATAATAAAGTTAGGTAACCAATCTTTTCCCATCATGTTGCACTGCGTGAAACATTTTGCATGGCATCGTTGTTGTGCTGCTCTTAGAGGAAATTGGCTCAAGAAGCAGAACTAAGTGATTCATGGTGTTAAAATTACCTTTGAATGTGCTGCCGAGATGAGTTACAACAGGGGTTCGGTGGAAACATTTAATCTTGTCCTCAAGCGAGTGAATCTACCGTGGAGAAACACATGCATGCACAGATTAATAATTAGAAAAATGAAGCCATTTGACCCCAGTGGGTTAATTCTATGCATTAGCACAGCATTTTGTTGATCTTCCTTGGGGGATGTTTTTGAGAATGACGATGTGTGTGAGAGAAACTGTGGGAGGCGTTGCTGTGATTGTTTATAGGGGTTAAACCAAATGTAAACAGATGTGCTTTGTAATTAAGTTGATGCAGCAGGAGAGCAGTAGCTTCTCTTGCTGGAGGCCACAGAATCCTGGGAATACACTGCATTGGGTTTGGCTATTCACTTGTTCCCGCAAAGAGCACGCACAGGGGCCGAACACTCACTCTCTCAGCAAAGCCCTGTTCCTTCAGCCGAGCCTCGCTCAGCAAAGTCGTCTTCTCGGCTAGCTGAGCCTGAGGTAGAAAAAGACAGAACATTAATGTCAATGAGAACTTAAAGGTGTATGGTAGAACAAGTCATGCAGTGCACAAACAGCGCGCACCTATCAATGATGCATGTTTTCTTGACTGAATAATTGTTTTACAATGGTAATAGGCTGGATATAATAAGGATTCTAAAATCAGTAAAACCACAATACATACCTGTAGGTCTTCTATGCTCACCTGTGCCCAAATAAAGAAGAAAAAATAGAAGATACTGTATGTTACAATAGAATACATAATATATATGTAGTAACAGTAAAATATTAATATATACATTCAGTCAGTTAATAATTAAGTAAACTGCCCAGTCTTTCCTTTTAAGGATGAGTCTGCTGATATTGTATGATTTTAGTGTCCACAAATCTCAGGATTTGGTCATGAAGACCAAAACCAAGAATTAATTGATTGCAATAACAACTATTGTTTGTGCATCTACAGTCCAATATATATTTTTTCCTCCATGCCACAGAGCTCCATAGTTGTCCATAACTATTAAAAACATATCAATGGGCCACACTGCACTGGATAACACGCTCCGTCATTACCATAAACACTATTATTTAGTCTAGTTTGAGTACACACAGCTCACAGCTGTTTTAAGAAATGATTTACCTTTTTTATTTATTTTTATTTTTTTAAATGACACCATATATTTCTGTGACTTGTTTTGGGAGCCACACAGGTGGAGGAAGTCCGAAAGGCCTGCGAGATGGACGAACATACTGTTGGTTTTGGTCTTTTAAATGGTATTTTTTTGACAATTAAAAAATAGAATTACACGCCCAGGCCCAGTTAAGTCTGCACAGACAGTCTAAACTGGATTTGTATTTCTGTGTCTATGGAGCGACAAATTAACCCACTGTCTAAATGAAAAATGGTTTGTGAGGCCCATAGTAAGGAAAGGCCTCCCTAAGCATGAACACGTACAATCCACCCATAAAGTTATTACTTCACCAGGGAAAATTCAGCAGAGAGAGCGGTGTAATTCTTTGTGTTTGTGTGCATCTGGACACAGTGTAAAGGTAGAAGAATCAGCGCAGGGGTCTCATGGCACCTCAACACCTGGGTAAAACTTTTCCCTGGAGTACCTTTGTCCTATCTGGCCCCTTTCCAGTATGCACATCATGCCTGTGAGAGTATTGCTATAATATAAATCTAAGGTTTAGAATCACCTCGTGTGTTAACTGAGAACAGGGATTGAGGCTACCTCGTGTGTTAATTGAGAACAGGGATTGAGGCTGGCTGCTGCCTCACAATCTCTGTTTTCCGAGGGGAACATTCCTGAGTGATTCAAACGAGCTTCACAGCATCCGGCGCTTTGGAGAGCAGCCACACGACTGGAGCGAGAGACTGATCAGAGCATAGTATATGCGCAAATTGTCCCCTGAGCTTTTAGGCGGAATCCTTCAATTACAAAAATGACAAAGGAAAAGATAACCGACAACTGGGACATCTGTTAACCTGGATGTGAACTTTCAAAGAATATGTGAAAGGGCCTCATTGTATGGACACAAAAACAGGCCTGGATTAGGACGTCATTCAAAACTAGTAATGCTTCCATCAGACAGCCATTTCCCAGAGGAGAGGGAGCTGAAAAGTGACTTCATACAGCCATTGTTATTTCATGCAGCCATTGTGAAGGCTGATGATTTTAACAGAATCCCTATATAAATTGAATCTACAACTGCAGTCTCATATATAATAGACTTTAATGGCTGAAGGTATGATTTTCTACATTAGTGTCAACAGAAACATGTTCCCAATACATCAATCATAGTTGTGACACCAATCCCAGATGTTTGACCTGGTGAATATGTACAGTAGGTCAGACATGTTTGTACCTCAGTAGTGTCATGGCCCTTTGCTTGCAACTCCTCCAGTTCTTTCTGAACCTGCCACACTCGGCCTCCCATCTCCTCCTCTCGACTCTGAAAATATAAGACGAGAAAGAACAATGGCTGAGTCATTTCCTATGTTTCATTTCAGCATCACAACTCAAGTATGTGGGTCTAATCACGCACAGCCTTATTTCAGACCTCCCCCCCAAATTATGTTTGGAGACAGTAAGGGAGACAATTTTCTTTTTAAGTAATCGTCTGACCAGTTTCCAAATATATATCATTCAGCAGGCATTTATTGAGGATTAAGATTTTTTTTAGAACAGTGGTTCACCCAGGGAGGGAGCTGTAGTAGAATTTATGATTTGATTAAAAATATATAACCACATATTAAGTAACACCCGAACACCCAAACAATGTTGTGAAAACTAGTAAGCAAGTAATCAGAGCAAAGCTGGAAAAGCTGAAAAGATAGCTACACTATAAAACAGGTTGAAGTGGTGGATAAATCATTGAAATAGTTAAATATAAAAAATCAATTAGTTTAAGCTAAATTTAAATAAACACATTTAAAAAGATAATGTCTGGTTTATGAACTGTTGTTGACTAGTCAAAGGGTCACAGCTGTTTTAGGGTGCCCATGTGTATACTGTGACTGTGTACATAGTGAACAGTATTTGATGATATTTATTGTATGTAATGTTTATGCTAATTAATTATTGTTCACCTTGCCGGGACTGGAGATGAAAATTCGCTTTTGGGTGTATCTCTGCACAATAAAATCACATTTCAAGTGATGTATGTTTATTATTATTTTATATTAAGATCCCTGTCATTTAAACTTGAAAATAAATAAATGGAAGGGGTACTTGAGTTCATCTGACAGAGCGGTGAGGCATTTAAAACAAAAACGGTTGGGAATCACTGCTTTAGACTGAGGGGAGGCAGCTGCCAACTAGTGCAGTGATGACTTCCAAATGGTGGGTGGGGGTTTTTCCTTCCATGGTAAACCTTAGTGAATCTTTTTAAAGGAAACATGTTTAAGCTTCATCTTTTTAAAGTACCTGTAAAACCTCTTCATATTTCTTAACAGTTCTGTGCAAATCATCCTCCTTCTGGCAAATCACCTTCCTCAGCTGACTGGTTTCTTCCCGATGGCTACTCATGAGCTCTTCCTCTACAGTCTGGGCCTTCTCTGTGTCGAGGAAAGGGAAAAGAAGCCAGAGTTAGCACATAAAATAATAACCAAATTCATATTCCAAAACCGCAGCGAGCTCACCATCCCATCTGGAATGTAACATGATTTAACCAAAGGGAAACAAGGGAACATGGCACTTCAGACACACTTTCCAAATGCAATGATCCCTAAACGTTACACACCCAGTGTCAAGATTACAAAATGCATCATGTTTCCATGTAGCTTTTCTACCCTACTGTTTAGTGAATCATATTCACTTTGATTTTCCATTTTAATTATTTGGTTGCCTAAAACAGAACTAGACTGTAGTAAACTGAAATGATTCTACCACAACAAAGGAACATGATCTCAATTACTTAATTCCCTTGCATTACAACACAGCTGTATATCTGGTCAGTTTCATTTCATGATTTCTTTTCTCCCGCCTCACCAATAGTCTCCTTCACTGCTGTATCAATCTCTCTCTCTTTCAAAGCCATCTGTGTGTTGAACTCCCTCATTAACTGCTTGATAGCAGAATTGTGCTTCATCTCCACGTCTTCCAACTCCAGTCTATTAGAACGGATAGTAAAGGAAATGTATTAAATCAGCATGGACACCACATGCACGTGTTTATAAATGATGATTATCAACTTGACATAAACTTACTTCAGCTTTTTCTCATTCTCCTCTAACAACTCTTTCTTCATGTATTCTAGGTCCTGTTCATGCTCCCTCCTCAGTACTCGAATATCTTTCTGTAGCCGGGCAAAGTCCTTGTAGATTTTCTCTTTCTCGTTCTTCACCTGATGCAGATTGCTCTTGAGAGACTCCAGAGAATCACGGTCCACCTCTTGCATCAGAGAGTGGTTTTTCATCTCCGTTTGCATCGCGCTCTGGTTTGCTGGATGCTGCTACATTCCACCTTCATCTCAGCCTCAGAAGGATTTTGAACCTGCTTAATAGTTGCCTGCTGTTCGTCAAGTTGAGCATCCTTCTCACACATTTCTTCTTTCAGTTGATTTATTTCTGCGAGAAGGTTTCCGTTATGCTCTTCTGCTTCTTTTAGCTTTGCCTCGATTTCATGTAGCGCTGACTCCGTTTCTTTGTGCTCCCTTTGTTGCGCTGCATCGCTCAGCAGTAAGGATAGCTTCTCCTCATAGAAGTTTTTTAATTCCTCTAAAGACTTTTCTTTATCGAGCCGCTCATTATTCAGAATTTGTTCAAGTTGTTGCTCCTGCTCTGCCTTAAGCTTGACAAGAGCTTCCTCAAGTGTTTTTTTTTTTCTCCTCTAACGCTTCTGTGTGTTGTTTGCTGGACGTTTCATTGCTTTTGATTTCCTCCAGGCTAGTCTGAAGAGCCTTGATTGCCTTCTCTTTTTTCCTCGAGCTGCGAGGTTAGCTGTTTTTAATCTGAACGATTTTCTGCTCAGCTTTCTTCTTCAACTCCGATACTTTCCGAAGCGCTCTCCATGCGGATAACTCCTCTTCCGCCTTCTTCAGACTTTCTTCTTTGCTCTTGATAATCTCGTCTTTCATCCTTTCAAATTCCTCCCTTTGACTTTCAAGCTTGTGTTTGCACTTTTGGTTGTCTTCCTCGAGGGAGTGGAGCTTTTCCACCATCTCCTGCTCCAAATTACCATTCTGAGTGCACTGCATCTGGGTCTGTTGCAGCTGCTCCACCAGCTCTTTTCATTCTCCTTGATGCTGTGTTGCTGTTTGAGGTCAGCTGTGAGTTGTTCACACTCTTTTGTCTTTAAGGTTAACTGGTCCTGAAACTCACCGAGTCGACTGATGCAACTCTCCAGCTCAGAGGTAAGACCGCTGACTTTCTGCTCCTTCTCACTCAACGCTTGGTCCATCTCAGACTTGCTGATGGACTGATTGTCAATACTTGCAGTCAGCCTTTGCAGGGCTTCATTCTTCTCACAGATTTCTCGCTCCAGCTCATCGAGCCTGGTCTGCAGGGAGGTAATAGTGTTGCCATTCTGGGCAAACTTTGTCTCAGTCTTCTTCTCATACTCAGACAGACTGTTGCTGAGTGCATCTGCCTGCTCTAAAGCAGATTCTCTCTCCTGCTCTAATCTCTTAATGGTCTCCTCCATTTGAGCAGCATCCTCTTTATACTGCTGGGTCAGCTGATTTATGGCTTCCTCCTTCTCCTTTATGCTACCTGCTAGCTGATTTTTCAAGTCACTGGTGATGCTTTCTAGTTTACTGATTTGCGACTCATTTGTTTTCATACTTTCTGATATGAGTCTGTTTGCTTCACTCAGCTCTGCAATTTTCAGAGCTTTCTCACTGATAGACTGAGAATGATTCTCCTTCTCATGTGTTAAGGCTTTGACATGCTCCATATGAGCATTTACCTGAGCGGTCATCTGTTCCAATGAAATGCATAGATTCGTATTCTCCTCTGTCTGCAGGCGCAGATTTTCCTCTAAAGTGCAAATTCTATCTATTTTATTGAGGATAACATTTTTGAGATCCACTATCTTTTTCTGACTGCAGAGCAGTCTGTCTTTCAGCTCGCTCAACCTACATTCAACTCTTTGACAGAGTTCGTTAGATCCACACTCCAATTTATCCTGAACTTCTTTACAGTAATGCTCCATTTGGTTTCTGATCAGAATTAATTGATGCCGGAACTGTGCTTCCTTGGCTTGTAGCTGAATAGCAGTTTCCTGAAATTTATTCTGCAAGTCCTCGCTTTCCTTACATCTGGAACCTTGACGCGCTTTACGCTGCTTCTCCATTTCCTTCAACTTTCCCGACATGGTCTTTAACTTCTCTCGGTTCTCTTCCTTTGTTGTGTTAAGCTTGTCTTGGAGGGAGTTTCTCTCCTTCAGAGCCTGGCTGAGGTTCCTCTCCACTGACTCCATTTGCTCTTTGAGCAAAGTTTCACCCTGAGACAAACCTTCGAGCTTAACCGCTGCCTCATTGAGCTCTTCTTGCAGCTTCTGCACAGTGGTTTCTCGAATGGACAGGCCCTCTTTTAAATCATTTATTTCACACAACACTTTCCCGTTCTCCTCTTTGCTTCTGCTGAGTTGCTGAGAAACGTCCTCCAGTTCCTGAGCTTTCTCTTGTAGTATGTGGGAGTGTTTCTCAGTTAATTCTTCCTCCTGTTGTCCTAACTTCTCCTGCCAACGATGCTCCAGCACATCAATCTCATGCTTATGGGTGTCATGTAGCTTCTCCACTTCCTCTTTATGGTTGGCCTGCAGCTCTGACATTGCACTGCTAAGGCCTTGGGAACTTTTTTGGGCCATCTCTACAATTTTTTCTTGGACTTGTTGCTCTGTCTGCTGAAGCTCTCTCTCCTTCTTTGCAAGTTCTATCTTCATGGCTTCTTCATTCTGCTGAAGCTTTTTCTTATAACTTTCGTGCATTTCTTTGGCCTTGTGTTTCAATTTTTCCATTTTTGTTTCCTGTGTTTTTAGCTTAGCTTCCATCTCAGTTACCGTGTTTTTCATCTTCTTTTCGTGGGCAGCTTTTTCATCATCCAGCTGTTTCTTGAGGCGAGTTTGTTCTTCTTGCTTAGTGTTCAGTTCTGTAGTAAATGACTTCTCTTGCTCCGAGAGCTCCTTCTTGGTCTGTTGTAATTGGTGCTCTAGTTCTTGAAGTGACTTCTCTTTTAGTTGACAATCATTCCTTGCTACTTCCAACTGATGCTCCAAATCCTTCCTACACTGATCAAGATCCTGTAACATCTTACCTGTCTGTGCATTTGATTCCTTTAGGCTCCCAACATCCAGTTGGGATTGTGACAAACATTGCTGCAGCTCCTCCAATTCCTTAACCTTGACATGTAATTGTTGTACAGTGGAATGTGATTCCTCTTGTAATGTTTTTTCTCTTAGAATGTGAGCTTTAATTTCCTTTTCCTTTTCTCTCAGAACAATCGTCAACGCGTTAAGTTCCTCCTTCAGAGTTTTCTCTAGACCTCCAAGAGACTGCTCGTGTTCCCGTTTGAGATTTGCAAGCTCTATATTGTGCTTTTCCACGTGATCTTGAAACCTCTTCTCATGTTCCTGTTGAGCGGAACTATGAGCATCTTCAGCTGCTGCCACCAACCTCTCCTCCAGAAGCCGTTTACTCTTCAAAGCCTCAGAAAGTTCAGCAGAAACTGCCTCTAGCTCTGCCTGCTTTGCATCCAGTTTCTCCAAAGTTTTCTGGTTCATGTCTTCAACATGTGCTTGCAACTGCAGTTCCTTATCTTCCAAGAGGGTCTCCACTTCAACTCTGTGTTTTTCCTTGAGCTCCTCTAGAGCACCATTATTCTGCTGGGTTAGGGTGCCCTTGTGCTTTTCCAGTTCCTCCTGGTGCTTTTGCTCTAATGCAGAGATTTGCTCTTTGTGTTGATCCTCCAACTTGTCTAACTGACTGGAAAGTTCGTGGGACAGACTTGATCCATCTTGTGAAAACTTCTCCAGAGAGCTCTCCAACTCCAATACTCTCTGCAATCACATACATGTTGGTTGTTATATCATTCTTTAAAGTCCCTACAGTTAATCATTTCACAGAATTCTGAGATAAATGTAAACAAAAATGGTCAATAATTAAGATATATTTTTATCTGTACAGTTATCACCAAATATTCAAATCTTCAAAGGCAAGGAGGGATGTGTATGTGTGTGTGTGGTATTTCTGTATAGACCCTGCGAGAATGGTTAGTTGGGCTGAACATACAATAATAGGTGGTGCTCAACTTTATCTAAAGGATATTTACACCCAGGGACTGTAAATGACAGGCTAAGTGAATCATCAAAGATCCCAAACGCCCAGGTAAGAGCCTTTTCTTCATGATTAGGTCAAGAAGAAAGTACCGGATACACCAGGCCAGCATTGAGAGGTTAGGGAAGAGCTTCTAATCTCAGGCCACTAGAATTCTAAATGAGGTCACTGCCTAGGACTACCCCTCCCACTCCATGTTTATGTGACAAATAAATTGATTAAAATTGTATTGATTGATTGACTGTTTCAGATTAAAACAGTGTACTGATGTTTCTGATATATAATGTATATATGCTATTTTGTTAATCAAGTAACATGGAAAGATCTGCTCAGATCAAATCAAAGAATTCAGTCAGCCCTAATAAATAGGTCCAATATTACCAATAAAGTAACATTTATAAAAAATAAATTAAAAAACCTAACTCACAGTTTTTGCAGCTTCCAGCTCCAGCTGTATCTCTTTAACCTTGTTTTCAGCTTCAGTCCTCAGAGCGGTCTTCTGTAACTCTACATCCTCCAGAGCCAGAGAGGACTGCTGTTCCTGCTCCTTGCCTAACTGGGCAAACTCCTCTTTGCATTGCTCCTAAATACACAAGCATTGTCACATCAGAATTTAAAAGCAATTGTTTTTCTTCAGATTTACTTTGATTATGTTGTGAAATTAAACAGCTGGCACATACCACAGCTTTGTTGATTCTGACACTTATCTCTTCTTCTTTAGCAGCCAAAGCTTCACTATGGAATTTTTCCATTTTGGCCACGGTTTCATCAGATGATTTCTAATAATAATAATTACAATGTATTTAGTGTTTTTTTTCTGTGTTCTCATAGACACTTTACAACATAACATGTATTTTAAATTTGAACTAAATGAACACATGGACTAATAATGTACTTGTCAAATAAAGAATAAATGCATGAATACAGAGCAGCTGTCATTCCCTGACCTTCATGATGGTGACAACCTCCTGTTTGACTCGTGTGAGTTCCTGCTGCAGAGTCTTCCTCTCTTCCTCACTGGCCCTTTCAACCTCTTTCACCTGCTCCTCCAGCTGAACCTGCAGCTGTTTCCGGGCCTCTTCCGCCCTCTGAGCCACACCCAGCGCTCGTTCAAGTTCTTCAAATGCTTTGAGAGAAAAAACAGCAGCAACAAAAAAAATACATTATTTACATATCCAGAAAAATACATTTACATGTACACTTACAGAAGTGGATTCCACTCACCTGATTTCTCAGCCTTCTCTTTCTGTTCCTGTAATTCTTCTTTCTGGGCAGTAGCCTGCTGGAGCCTGGCGCGTAGCTGTGCAACCTCCTCTTCTTTCATTTCCAGTGTCTCATGCATCTGGCGCTTTGTCTCAGCAATGACCATTCCCTGAAAGCCAGCAACCCATAAAGCAAACATTTAAACCTTTGAACTGTAAGTGGTCTGAGCAAATGAATTGAAATGTAATTGATGAGCGCTATCTCTGTATTTCACACCTAACTCAAGCTCAAGTGTGCATAATTGTTTTTGACTTTAAGTGCTTTTAGCATTCCTCCCACAGATCTCATGAGCTGCTATCCATCCTGCAGGGCTGGGGTCAAAGTTTAAGAGAAACAATATGGGACTTCAAGGTGTTGTACTTCTTTCCTCCATGGCAGAGTAAAAAAACATGTCATGTCTGAATCTGCAGAACGGTCAATCAAGATGTGACTAAAGTCGCAAAAACTCCTCACTCACCTTGTCCTGCTCCAGCTGTTCAATGAGGTTCTTGGCATCACGCAGTTGAGTGATCAACTTAGTCTTTTCTGTAGTGTGCAGTTCCTATAAACATAAAACAGTTGACAAAATTACAAATGTTTTTTTTGTACTCGTATCCTGAATGTGCTTTGGTCAGATAACTTCAAAATGTTTTTTGCACCACCCAGGATGCCTCACCCACAAGCCAAATAACCAGAAAGTGTACACAAGCCCAGCTAAACCAACAAGTCGACCTAAATTACAGCCCACTTTAGCAGCGGTAGCATATAGTAGCTGTGTCTCTGTGGCACTGCTGTGGTTACTAAACAGAAAATGCTGGGCTGTATTTCTCTGTATCTATTGGAGCCACAAGGCATAAGTGTCTACACAGGCTTTGATTTAACAATATCTTAGTCTTCAAAAATTCAAATAACTAATTTTAAAAATGTATTTTACTGTAAATATACATAAAAAAAACAATACAGCATGCAATACTATGTCAACCAGACTGTAAATAATAAATGTATAAATCCCTGAGCCTAAGGTCTCGGAACGTAGACAGATGGTCTGTTTTATGGGATATTTGTCTGAGGCAGGGGATGAGCACAGCTCAGCAGTTCCAGGATCCTTTCATGCTGCTTAAGAGGGCTAAATGCCTGTTAACCTCCGCTTTTCCTGACACAGGAAGGGCCCTATTCCCAAACAGACTCCAGGTTCAACACAATAATTATGGTTAAAAATAGCAAGTCAATCAATATACAGAGGAGCTGTCTATTATCACGGTGTCTTTGTAAGACGCTGCAAAACATCAGAGCAGCTGCAGACAAGCTGAACAAGCCGATCATACCACTGAAGCAAAATGTTTGGAAATGAATGGAAACAACGGTTCAGTCATGTCATGGTGACATGACATGAACCTTGATCCTGGAGCTTTGCCAGGGAATTTGGATGTTTGGACTCTGAGAACCACAGCGGCCCACTGTGTCACTGAGATAATTGAGTCGCATTATCAGTGGATCGTAAAGACTCTGGCAGACATTTTGCAGCATCTCAACCCAGCCTCATTTTAATCAAACTTCTTCATGATTACAACTTACTGCCCCATCAATTTCTAGTGAGTGGCTGTTAAAGAAAATTGCTTTGAAATATTTAGTTACTTTCTTCCATCAAAAATAGCTTATTGACAAAGTATAAGTATAACCTAACCAAACAATATCTAAAATGTGTAGATCAATTTGACTGAAGATATATAAGTATGTATTGTATATATAAGTACGACTATGGTCAACACTCCAGTATCACATTACACATGTGAAACACAGGATAGCCACCTTAGTCTTCTCCAACTCCTGCAGTCTCTCCTGCAGCTGCTCCTGCAGAGTTTCATTCTCACTGCCCAGCTGGGCGCTGCGCTCCTTGTGTGTCCGCATCACTTCTTTGCACTTCTGCAGCAGGTTTTCCTGCCTCTTCACTCTCTTCTGCAGAGCCTCCATAAGTTTGGTTGGATCACTGTTGCCCTCTCCTGCCCCAAAAGTAAAATGCACTGGTAATAATAAAAATAATATTGCACACCAATAGAAAGGATTGTCATACAAGTATCATACACAGCAACTTAATGTTTGGCTGTTGCTCCTAACCAAAATAGAAATATAGATGAATGTGCTTACCCTCAGTGACTTCAGGCTCTGCTCCTTGCTCCTTAAAAGGACTTTGTGTGGACGAGGTAGAGTCTGAATCTGCATCTTCAGATTGAGGGACGTCCCCCTCAGGTGGCACAGCACCGGCAGAGACCCCCTTGGCTCGTTTCTTCAACAGAGCAACCTGTTAGAAAAAGCAAAAACCAGTTAGTGAAATTAACCTGACTACTTGGGTGAAAGACCAAAATCTGGCATTATCCCATATTTGTTTGTGTGTATACTTTTTGTATTCATAGTTGTTGTTTTTTTTTAATTTGTACTGTTTTGCAAAATATTGCGAGTGCAGGAAGAACTCAAAGAGTTCAAATATCCCCAAAGAAATCTAATCTCTGATTGAAAGCTTTAGTGCCTCACTTTTTGAAATTAATCAACGTCCATTACATTCAAGCCATTATATAGCGCGACAGAAACTACGCACTATAGTGTTAATGTAAAATGTTGCCACATTTATTAGTTAGCAGTGGGAATCACCAGAGGCCTCACGATACGATATGATCACAATACTTATGTCACGATACAATATAATTGTGATTTTAAACATATTGCAATATATTGCATTTTTATTATTTTATTATTTATTCCCAGTTTCAAATGATGTCCCCAAAAAGAAACTTTGTCAACATCTGTTTCATCTAAAAAGAATACATTTCTGTTTGTTCATATCAGTTTAATTTTATTTCTGCAAAATAGGATTGTCAAGCAGACAAAATGACCAACACATATATAATAATAATAATAATAGATCAATACTTGGCTTCTGTGTATCGATGCAGTATTGCCACAGAAAATATCGCGATACGATGCTGTATCAATTTTTTCCCCCCCACCCGTATTATTAGTTGATCCTGCAGTAAAATTAGCATATGAAATTCCTTCAGAGCAATAAACTTCTTTAGTTTGTACCTCTTTGTTGAACGACCATGTTTATTCAAAGTACTGTATATGCGCACGTAACAATATGCTGTTCCAGTGGCAATCAATGTGTCATTGTGTTAATACAATGTTAAAGTCTAAATAGTTTTGCAATTAGGATTAGTGTATGTACAAAAAAAAAGAAAAAAGTATTGTTTAAGTAAAGACTAAATGTCGACTTTGAGTCATACTTTGCCGTCTTGTATGCCTGAAATCCTGAAAGCTGTTGACTTTGCCCCACAGAAACCATATTCATGCCACTATCTATGAACCAACACTTACCTGTGTTTGGAGTACAGTGATCATCTGGTCTTTCTCTTCTAGCGCTGCATCAAACTCGTCTTGTAGGTGTTTCTTGGCCTGCTGGTCCATTTGAAGCTCCTAGAGATCATTTAATATGTTTACTCAGATATAAAAATGTAATGAAATAGGAAGACATATACTGAATGAGACAACAACATTCATAACATAGCCATACCTCCCGTAGCTCCCCTATCCTGCGGAGAGATTTATCTTGACACTGGCTGAGGATGGCCTGAGGGGAAGGAGAACATACACTGACATCTGATCAGTTCAGGATGCTACATATTTTCTGATGAGAAACCCTCTAGGGGAAAAACATCATATCAAAACTAAAACATTACCACACATGGTAGCTACAAGAAATTACCTGTGTTTTTTCTTTCTCTCGTTGTACTGTTCGGTACGCAGTAACCAGCTGTATGATTTAGAAGTGGAGGTTAGTAAAAGGCAAAAAAGAACGACAAAATCATGAGTAAGGATGCATCAAGATAACAATAGTTACACATTTATGGCAGGTTGACAACTTAACATTTGAATGTTTTAGGAGCCGTTCCCTGTGTGACTCTCACCTCGGAGTACTTCCCTCTGTAATTCCCCAGGCTCCTCTCCACTCTAAGCAGTCGGTGCAACAACTGCTCTTTGGAAAGGGACTCTGCACTTCCTGGTGGCTCCTCAGCTTCACTCTCAATATCTGACGGGGGATCATATGTGGGGGCGCCCAGGGACTCATTTTCTCCCAAAGGTGTCAAGGAGTCACGTGATGAGCTTCGGACCAGGTTTTCTTTAGAGGGAGAGCGGAACAGGCTTTCTGCCCGACTGGTGCCACCACGAATCAACGACTCCATGGAGGGAACTCTTAACTGCAGTTTCTGGGCTAATGACGGTGTTTCCTCTCTCTGTTGGGAGGATCAAGAAAATGTATAAAAAGCTCATTTTAAACTAAGAATAAGCAACAGCGTTATAACATTAACAAAGATCAGAGTGGAGGTAGCAGAAGATTGGGTAATAAACATACATGAGGAGAAGCACTTCCATCTCCATTGATGCTACCTCTGGGAGATCTTGCTGGCCCTTTAGAGGTGCTCTGCATATAAAAAGAGAGAAAGTGAGAGAAAGCGTGCCAGTGGTCTTGTCCTGGGCCAGTTAGTCATCCATACCCAGCGTGGCAGTCCCTGATTACTCTGGAGGGAGCAATATTAGTATTGCTGGGAGCAATGCAGGGGCAATGGGTACCCTCATGCAACTTGGAAAAAACAGAGGGGTTAAACACATAAAAGAAGGCATCTCTACTGTACATTAAACAAAAAGGGTTAAAACTAGACTACAGAACAGCCATGAGGTCAGAACAAACAGAAGACAGTTAAAAGTCAAGGAGAGCTGGTATTTGAATTAAAAGATGCTCGGCAATGCCGTGTGCAGCTATATTACAAGAGCACAAGACAGCCATACTTGAAGTAAGTGAACATTTAGGAGCTTAGTTGGTTTAGTTGACTTGTCAGAAGCAGGACCAGAGTAAGCAGATCTTCTCCTCCCTTGTCCAGCTCCAAGCTACTGTACTGCTTCCTCTGGATTATTGTGAAAAAACATTCAAAATATCTGTCCTGTTTCTTGTGGAAAAGTTCTTAATGAGACGGTAGTCATTTTCAGGATCTGTTTTAGCATACTATGCAGCAAAGGCCATTGTAGTTGTTTTTATTTTATGGGGGATGATGAGGTTTAAAACCAAATGATTAAATGTATTTTTTTATTCAACTGCATATAGAGGCAGTTGTTTCCTTCATTGAGTGTGTGTCAACAAAATGAATAAGGAGGAAGCACTTTTTTTTTTACTGTAAGTGATACTATCATGAAGGCTAAACTTTGATAAAGTCAGTTTATTCACTCTTTATTTAACTCTTGATTTAAACAAGCCACTACTTGGTTGCTTACTTCATTCTCACCAGTTTATATGAATAAACAGCAATAAAAGAGCCTGTTTAAAAACTCTATATAGCAATACTTCCTGACTTCTTTCACTACTTCACCATGTGTGTCATCCCATGCAGATGTTCGTCACCTACCAAGAAGTGAAGGCCTCTATTGTGTTTCAGTACTAATGGTCCCAACACTCCACTTCCCAATTCTCGCAGACAACGAATGGTTGACTAAATACCACGTGGTTCTGAATCCAAAACCCTGTCACTCACAATAGTAATTACGACAACTACTACCTTGATGAAGTACGAGTGCAAATGTAATTACAAAAGACAGAAATATTCCTTGAATATAGCTCTTGTCAAATGACAAGCTGACAAAAACAAGTTTGTACCTCCAAAATAAAATGTAAAAAAACAACTAAATGAATCAGTGAATGAGGTGGGAGTGAGTTTGATGGGATTAATGTCACTGGATTGAACAATTAACATTACGATAACATTTGAATAAGATGTAGATGGAACGTGACAAAGACATTGTGATGGATATAAGATATTTCTGGTTGATCACAAGAGATGATATGTTATCTGTAACTGCTACACATTCAAATACTCCAGACTGTAGTGCAATCACTCACTTAATTCTATTAAAGTACAACAGAGGTTGTTTCAACAGAGGAAAACTGTTATTTCCAATTCCATTATATTTAGCCAAGTGTAAGAGAGTTACAAGGCATAGAGTTAAAGACTCAAACATTAATTTACCCAGTTAGTCAACACTGACAAGGTTGTTACCACTGACCCCAATAAATATTGTCCTTTTAACAATTACCGTCCAATGCTAATATCAAATGCTAATGTAACTGGACAATTATAATAACAGTACCAAATATAAATGGCTAGGGTAAACAACCTCAATCAGCATTTGAAATTAGTTTTAAAATAGATAGTACATTACAGGAAATAGCCAGCCAAACTCCCTTTACACAGAGTGGTTAATAGTAGTCAAAACACAAATATTGATTTACATCAAACAAACACTTCATGTTGCATTTAAATAGACATACACAATGATCTTACTGTATGCATTTAAAATCTGTTGTTGATGAATTGTTACTAATGGCGTTTTTTCCTCTAGTCTTCTTCCTGCCTCCACTCATGAACACACAACATCTAGTTTTTGAGCTCCACAAGCTGCACATCTACAAAGGTGATGTGTTTGTTTATTTGGAAAAGTTACAAGCAATTTAACATTTTGAGCCTGTCCATAGCCTGTAAAATGAAAACGGAAACTCTCCAAACAAAAACAGACTTGTGGGGAGAAGGGACAAAGGCCATCAGGCAACATAACAGGGTGTTGAGGGTCTATACGGCAAGCAACTAAGGATACCTAAAGACAAGGGGGCAATATTCAATTCTCTAACAGATTATAAGAACTGAAAGGTAGGGCAATAAACCAACATACAGCAGAAAGCATACAAGCTTCTATCCCACAACTACCATTAGATGCAGGGTTAACCTAGATATGAGATGCCTTCTTGTTGCTAAATCCAAAAGAAACAGGAGACAGAGAGGAGGGAACAAGCTGTCCCTACTTGGGCCACAGTCCTCTACCGATTCCCCGAAGGCACGGAAGGGAGGAAGGAACAGGGCAAGAGGAGGAGGAGAATAAAGATGAGGAAGAGACAGGAAGTGAGGACAAACTCACCACACTGGCTACCTGGGCCGTTTTGGGTTGTTTTGAATGGTCCAGAGCAAAGATAGTATACTCAGAGAGAAAAGCGGGCTCGGCTATCATCCCAGCCAGCACCTGACCCGTCAGTGCAGTAACGGGACGAAAGGTGGGGAAAGGAGAGGAACACAGAGAGCAATGAGAAAAACAACACCATGAGTGTGAAATAGCGCTGAAGGGAGTGTCTAACCAGACTGTCCAGACGGGGCTGGCCGTGAGAGACTCAGCTGGATGAGCAAGAGTAGAGTGAGGGGGTGAGAGACTACAAAGGATAGGAAGAAAAATATGAAAAGCGGGAAAGTGAAACACTTCAACATTAATGTTATGAATGACAGTTTGGCATCTCTGCATGTAGTCCTAAGTTATGAAGTTGTTAAGAAAAAGGCTAAATCTGCCTCCAATAATCAATTAAACACTTTCAGAGATGTCAAAGTGTTAGGTGTGTGGTGAAAAAAGATGCTACGATGATAAGAAGCTTCTAAGTTGAAAGCACATGGGCCCATGTTACAATAACACATCGGTGCCGAAGGAAAAAGGAGAGTATAGAAACCTGAGCAAAAGGGGCACTGTCACTATTCCAGTTCGAAGGTTGCAGTGTTGAAATGTAGAAAACTTGTCATTTTATGATCTAAAGACCAAGATGCCAAAACTGTAAACATCCATGTCTTAGCTTTAAAATACACATATTAACCAGTTGCATCGTCAATCTCATGTCAAGTCGTGTCGGTATCTCATTACCAAGAAAACATTGAGAGAAAGAGAGAGAAATTATTAATTATTCATTAATTATTCATGCTGAAATATGGTCTCCTCTCCACCATTGAAATGCTCTTACCAGTGTCTCTAAATGAGAATCTCTTTGGAGCTATTGTATGATATTTAATTTATGTTACAAAATGTTTGAATAAAATACCACTTATTATAATATTATAGTACTAGAACAATTGACCAAGTGCTCTTAAAAATGAAGATCAAAATTCCCTGGAGGAAATTAAGGAGAAGTGAGTAGGGAATAAATAAGTGCAGGGAATAATATGCATCTTTTATCAAATTAAGAAATTATGATCAGCCTGGGACAGAGAGTTGATATTATTTCTTTTGAGATTACATGATGAGTAGTGAAAACTAATGGCCTTTACTCCTTGAACTCAAAGCACTACTTGGTCACTGACTTGCTTTCACTTGGCACAGCAATCAAAAAGGGACTGGTTTGTTATTAAGGGAGCGTTAAGCATAACAAAACAGAACATGAATGACAGAAATATTACTCTGTATTGAAAATTAGAATATATAATGGGGAGGGAACAAGACATTTCTACAGGCTGCAGTTTGAGCTCAAAGATATTAAACGCATATCTATCAGAGGCTGACCCCAAGCTCACCTCTCTGTCGCTTGGAGAGGGCGAGCCATCGTGATGAAATGGGGGGGTTTGACTGCTGCGCCGGTCTCCACTGCCCATCTGTTAAAATAAATAAAACAGTATGAATTTGTATCGAAAACAAAGCATCCCAGTCCCCTATATTACACCAAATAATAACTATGCTCTTCGTTTCTTATTCTGATAAGGTTTTGAGAAATCAAGTCTTTTGGTTACCTGACATACAATACTTTGATGGACCACTACTGCTAATAACCAAATCTTACTTTTATTGTCATTAGTATACCCCACTGTTTGTCAATCTTCAGCTTCACCTTTGAACCCAATCAACTTTCGGGTTTTCAGCAATGAATGTCAAATGGTGTTTTTGAAGTATGCTCCACACAAGGGCCAAGTTGCATTAAGAGAAACAAAAACCATAATAAAAAGTAGAGAAAAAGCTGCCATGCACTGCAATACAATGGGGGTTTGGCAAACATCATCAAATATGTTGGTTTTGGGCTCTGAAGAGACCAAATAATCTTTGTTCCAAATACACGAGAATAGTTAAAAGATGAAGTTAATTTATGCAAAACACTGACAAACACTGACAGCATACTGCCAATAACCGTTCAACCCCTGATGAAGCAGCTTTGTAGCAGTGTGTCTAATGCTTATTTACTTTAACTTTTACGTTGAATTCTTGTTTCTCTAACGTTGGCAGGCGTTTGCCACTGGCAGGATTAGCATGTATCAAAAAAAGCTGCCAGCTGCCAGCCATTTACAGCCCATGCAAGCAACATAAAAACAGACACGCCCATACTGTCTCAGTGGCTATTATTGGATTCGTGGCTAATGTTTTGGCTACAACGAAGTTCGTAGTTGGCTGCCTGTTGTCTTTCTACCTGGAACTATGGGATATACCAGTTCAGGTTTTCTTGAACGCATCTTACTAGCAGCAGCTCATGAGAGCTAAGTTAAATGACTTAGCATGGTGCTAACGTTTAGAGGAGAGTAACTGAAGGGCCAACTGAATACAACTAAACAAAAGTTACAACATATTAAGTTATGTCAATGAAATAATACTAAACAATCAATTTTAAAGCATGAACCATAACCTCTGCGAAACCACAGCTATCCTCCTTAGCTGGAACCTCAGCAATGTAAACAGATATTAGCTTATCTAGCTAGCTAGCCGTTAGTTAGCTTCTAGCAAAATAACCAACCTGGGCCTGCTGTGGTGACTGCGCATTCCTCTGCGGGGACTGTTCCTCGTTTATTCGCTGCTTAAGTTTTTTAAACATCTTGTCACGCCGATGTAGCTAACAGCTGACGAGCAGATGACTACTATCCGGCGGAGATTTATTTTGCTTCAGTTTAGGTTGACATCAAGTCTAGACTTCCTTGTAGCTATGCTTCTGATAGCCAGCAGGTGACCGAGCTATTTGCGCATGTGCGGCCAACGTGGAGGAAAACTTCAGACGTCAGAGGGCCAGTCCGAGCAAACACAGCTACAGCGCCACCTTTGGAGAATAAAATGACTTCTGTTTCCAGGTAGCGCTCATAACATAACAGGATCAGCTGGTATTATTACTATAGTTGAATGTACAACAGCCCATTGGTCGTTTGGAGTTGCACTTTACTTACAGAATGCAAAGAAACTCATAGCTTGAGAATCTGGGCATTTACATGGGGAAACCATATAATAAAAGTTGACTTTACTGGTCACATGAACATTAGACTAAAGCTATGCTTTTAGTAGCCTACTTTCTTTTAAAGGGAGCTACACATGTACCACATGTGTGCCTGAAATACAAGCAGTGACCAGAGAAAGATCCTGTTTAGATCAAGTATCCTGCAAAACCGAATTTGGTGAAACATAAGACATGTGTTTATTCTCTTGCTCTTTCTTATCCCTCTAACCATCTTAACCATATTTGTCTTAGTACTGACCCCCAAGTTTAAAAACATCTTCATGCATCAAATTTTGAACATAAAAACTAAAAACAACTTTAAAAAGGTTTTGAAGAAAAAGTACTGCAGAGGCATTGCTTTGACAGAAGAGGGCACTGTTTAAGGAGTTTTACTGACATTTTGCTTAAGGCCAGTATAATTAGAGTTAAGTTTAAGTTAGACTTAATGTTTCAAACTGTATGTGCTATGAGGTTTTCATTGCTGGTACTACTAATCCTTGCTATAAGAAAAATAATAATTTCTTTATTCTTTGGCAATATCCCTAAAAGGGATTGTCAGGGGGAAAAGCTGCATAGTGTTTCCAATTTAGCGGCTTTAAGTCTGTTAATTAATTTGGTGTTAATTAATGTGCTACTACACCTGAACCAGAGTCAATAGGAACATATTTTATCTGGTTTATTTTCTACTGCAGAGGGAATTAACAACACATCATGTGAGGGCCAACACATATCATCTTTGTGAAACTTTAAATTTGTTTTACATGACCCCCTCACTGAGCCACAGTGATTTACAAGTATTGTAGGTTAGAACTTGTTTCATTGGAAAGGTCCATGCAAGACACATCACAAACAAATCAATGTGTTCTTGTTTATTGTACAATGTCTATCAGTGCATATCAAAAATGGAAAGTCTGTATGTTTTCTTTTCATCTGAGTCATAATGTCCTTGGGTAATATAATGAAACCTGTAACAGACGGAAGTTGATAGAGAAGAACTTGTGGGTGTGAGTCATGGTTTAAATATCTGGTATTTTTCTTCCTTTGGGATCTGGCCATGTGCAAACAGCGGAAATAAACAACCTGAGTCAGACTTTGCAGGTCTGGTGAAAAGAAAAAGCAATTTTAGGCCTCAAATCCATTAAAATGAAGACTAAAATTAAGATGTGATTTGCATCTTTTTACCGTTCCAGCTTTAATGCTCTCAACTCAGCGGGGCTTTTGATCTATGATGGGTGCCTAGAACAGTGAGTATGAACTATGGGTGGTTAACGACGGAGTGATGGAGCTCTCCTATACCATGCAGCAATTACCCTGAGGAAAAAGGCAGAGAGAATATGTAGTCCAAATAGAGGAATCTGCTGCTTCATGTCTGCTATTGCAGTTTTGTTTTGGACAACTTAGTTTCATAACACATTACATGTATGGATGTATGAATTTTTATGATTTTACCTCTTTGGGCCTTCCATCTGAAGAGTTTAAAAGGGAAATGTCTCTTTGGTGGAACTGCTACTCATAGACATATGAAATGTAGCAAGAGGCCCAAACTAGACAATGTTTTTTTTTTTTGTAAGGGGTCACAACAAAGATGTAGGGAACCACTAGTATAATTTGCATTGCATTTTATATCTGTATTATGTGTTTAGAAAGACATTATCTGAAAAATAACTATAAGAACTAATACTGTAGTAGGGAGAAAAGAAGTTTAAAGTAGCATAAAAAGGAATATTTTAGTAAATTGCATTCCAAGTTACATATACTATATATGTACACTACCGGTCAAAAGTTTGGGGTCACATAGAAATTCCCATTGCACTCCATTGTAGACAGAATGCCAGCTGAGATCAGTTGCATTGTTTTTTTAACCAGGGCAGCTGTTTTCAGATTACATTATGTGCTTACATAATAGTAAAATGGTTCTCCAATGTTTTTCTAGTTTTTTATTTTTAAATGATAGATTAGTACACAGAATGTGCCTTTGGAACATTGGATGAATGGTTGCTGGTAATGGGCAATGTAGATATTGCATTAAAGATCAGCCCCCCCACCCAAATTAGCAGGTATTCTGTCTATAATGGAGTGGTATGGAAATGTATAAGTGACCCCAAACTTTTGACCGGTAGTGTATATTTTGTCATTTCTGTGTAATAGCTAGTTATAATTTAATGACTCGCTTTATTGGAATGCTATTAACAGAATGAAAGTTTTAGAAATACTACTGTGCTAATGAATTTGCCCATTCCCAGCTGATATTTGATATTTATTTATTTATTTTAGGAACTTGTTTGGACAGCAAGTTTGAAGGGAGAGACCACCCAGCACATTTACTAAGGCTTAAGCCCAACACATATAATCTCCTGGAGAGTAATGTGCACCTGAGATTCACTGCTGACAACACAACACATCAGACACCCGATAGATAAGGAGGAAGCTACAAATCCCTTGTGGGAATGATCGATGCCTAATTAAACACATATCTGCAGGAGGACCAAGACCAAGAAGACCAAGCAAATGTTACACAGCTTGTTTTTTTCCACAAGCACCAGCAGTCACTGCTGTGAAAAGGTGATACAGTATGTGCTTTAATGTGGAGGTATGTTGGGCCCAAATTGCCTCATGCAGTATCTCTTTGAATTACGGTTACATATAATTGTCTCTCCAGAGGCTCCCTCCTGGCAGAACAGGCCAAACTGCTTAACTATTAATACACCTTCCAACTTCACCTTCCAACTTCACGCTGCTTGTCACAGCTCTTTCTCACCTCCTTCCTCTCCAAAGACCTCTCTACCGTGTCCAAAGGATGGTCAATTGAGGTTGCCTTGTTTAATGTCTTCTCCTCCTTTATCCTTCCTTAAAACTGTCAAGTATAAAGGTATAGTAAACCACTGCCTTCCTCCAAAAGGGGTCAATTAGGTAATAAAGAGCTTACTAGTTACAAAATCCCTCAAACAATCTGAAATACTATCATAAGTATCCAAACTACCAAAGACCAATTGACATGTCCAAAGTGACCTTAATAACCGATAGTTACGTAGGTAACTCCAGATTCTATGAGTATAGGCGTAGCCCTCTAAGGGCTACGCTATTGGGTTTATCCCTTCGCGCATGCGCAGTCGTGAAGATTTTCTTTCCCGCCCTTGCGTCCAGCACGGGCCTCAACTACGTCCGCATTTACTGTATATGTACACAGCGGACCCGTTGTTCGTCTCCCAAAAACATCAGCTTTTTCTTCAACCAATGTTCTAGGAGCAGGTGGCCCGGACCTTAGAGGGCTACGCCTATACTCATAGAATCTGGAGTTACCTACGTAACTATCGTTCTATTTCGTATAGGCTTCGCCCTCTAAGGGCTACGCTATTGGGTTAGGGCGAAGCTGATGTAGTCAATGCCACCTGCGACACCGGTATCGGTCCACAAGCCGAACATAGACCACATTTTCCCAACAACAATGTACAGAGGCTCAATCAGAGTCATTCTTCTGATAAAGCCTGCCATGCTAACGTCGTGGCCTGAAAAGTTCATAAGGCCCACAATGTGATGGCAGTAGTTCAATGAGTAATGGGAATTGTGCGTGATTGGCCCTGCAAGGGACGCCCGAGGAGGACCGTATGCGGGCGAAAAATCACGCATGCAACGGAGTGACATCATCATATCCGTGCATGTAACATGATATGACAATGTATGACATTAAGGACTGCGTCTCACAACCATACTCCAAAACAGGAGAGGTAAGACAGCAGAGCAAGGTTGCTGCGGCACCACTTAGTGGCATAGGGGTGCCTGGAAGTAACATGGTTATGAAACTACAAGAAACTTTTTCTCACAATGCGCCTAAAACAGGCGAGGTGAAGACAGCAGGGTGAGACTGCAGCGGCATGCACTAGGTGCCTTAGATTGGTAACAATCGGGCATCCGCTTCTTGTCCTCTTAACGCACATCCAACGCAGCATTACACGTTGATTGTGGACAGAACATATACACATGTTCAGACACATCTCGCACATAGAAGCGGATGAAAGGGCACGGGGAAGCCCAGGAGGCTGCCATGCCTTTAAATAGAGCCGCAGGCGCCGACAGAGCCTTCGTAGCATGCCTTCGGATGTCGCGTAATAGCCTCGCACAGCCAGTGAGACAGACGCTGTTTTGAGAGGGCTGACCCTCGGGAGTGCTCTCTATAATGCACAACCAGCTGTTGTGTTTTCCTGATATTTGCCGTGCGTAAAATGTATTGAGACAGGGCACACACCGGACACAACCGGTGGGAAGCCACCTCTGCCTCGTTGACGAGGCGGGGGGAAAAAACCCTCGTGGGAAAAAAACACTCGACCGAAAATAACTAGTTAGAATCTTCGGTGTGAAGGAGGGGTTTGGCTGTAATGTGGTTGCTCTCCCGTCCCCTCTAATGGAGAGGCAGGACGGAGAAACCGACAGTGCACATAAATCACTCACTCTTTTGGCCGACGTTAGGGCAAAGAGAGGCGCCGTTTTAGCGACAGCATTCTGAGAGTTGGCCTGTGCCAGAGGCTCAAACGGGGGCTTCCCCAGAGCCCGGAGCACCAGGGCTAGGCCCCTTTGGGGGGTGAGGGGGCGAACAGGCGGTTTTTGACGCGTACCCCCTTCAGAAAACGCTTCGCCGGGGGATAGGCAAAAACTTCCCTCTCACTCTAGCCTTCCTGGCAGGAGAGGGCTGCTGCGTATGTTTTGACTGTAGATGGAGTCAAATCGCTATCCACCAGAGTTTGGCGATACGTCAGCACGAGAGGCAGGGGACACCTATGGGATCCGCGTCCCCCCCCTGTGCGCCAGCGCTGGGAGACAGACCAGCGCCCTGCGTAACATGCTGTGTTAGAAGGGGCTCTGGAGCCCTGGATGGTGCGCACCACAATCTCTGTAAGCGTTACCGCTCAGCAACCAGCCCCAAAGTCTCTGGGTTATAACTGGGTGATGACAGATCGAGCTGTTCAGCTGCGACAGTGCGTCTCCCTGCCACGGAATTTGCTAGGGGGGAGGATCCACCAGCAGCTGAACAGGGTCGGGAACCAGGACGCGCTCGTGCGCTCCGGTGCCACCAGAGCCATTGACAGATTCTTCTCCTGGATGCGCTCCAGGAATCGAGGGAGGAAAAGAAAGCATATAGGGAGAAGGCGTCTACGCCAAGAGGAGAATTGTCCCGCATGCTCAAGGAAAAAAAACACCGAGTGCACTGTGTGTTTTTTCTCGTGGAGCGAGCAGATCCACCTCCGCTTCCCTGAACCTGCTCCATAACATTTGAACAATAGTGTGATTCAATCTCCACTCGTTGTGCCCCCCCCCTCGACGTCAGGTCGGCCGCCCGTTTCGAAAGACATCGGGTTATAGGCCTACACTGCTTCGAGAGACAGCAGGTGACTGTGCGTCCACAGCGGGAGGCGTCAGGCTATTTCCACTAGCTGGGCTGAGCGTATGTCGCTATGGCGGTTTATGAACGCTGCCGCCGTGATGTTGCCTGTCCGCACGACGACATGTCTCCCCGACACCACTGGGGTGAAGTGTTTCACACTTTCACTACCGTGGACAGCTCCAGGCAGTTTATGTGAGAGGGGAAGGAGGCCAGTCCCCTCCCACCACCTGTGACTCACACATCCCTCCCCAGCCAGTGAGGGACACGTCTGTGTACACCGTCACATATGACGTCACTCTGCCCTGGGGAACCCCGGAAGACAGGATCCGGAGGTTCCCTCAGTATGCCAGGTCTGACAGGAGTGAATGAGGGATGGACAGCATACGCCATTTGTGGCGAATGTGATCGAGCTGTCCGCGAAGAAACTACCATTGGACTTTCCTTATGTAGAAAAGACCCAGGGGAACCACCGTTTGTCCCGCAGACATTATGCTCGGGAGCCGCATCACTGACAGCGATGACACTGTCGTGTGTGGCCTGAAGCGGGACAACAGAGAGGTCAGGGCGTCCTGTCTTGGTGCTGACAACCTGGCCCTCATGGTGATCGACTTTATGTCCACGCCCGGATAACCTATCGATTATGCGGGGACCAGAGCGGTCTTTCGCCAAATTATGGCAAAACCCAGCGTTTGCAGCCGCAGGACCTCTATAGTCTGCAGCGCCGCTTGCTCCCGAGAGGAGGCTACAATGAGCGGATCGTCCAAATAAAAAAGGACTCTGATGCCCCTCTTCTGTAGCGGCTGGAGCACCGTTTCCATGCACTTGGAAAATGTGCGGGGGGTAGTGAGTACCCGAACTGCAGCCGGTTGAGCTGGGCCCATTGGAAGGAGAACCGCAGGGGTTTCCTGTGCCCAGGAATGATTTAGACGTGAAAGTAAGCTTCTTTCAGATCCACTGACGTAAACCATTCGTGGTGGCGCACACATTCCAACACGTGCCTGATGGGCATTTGGAAAAAGTGCGCTCCATAATGTATCATTTGAACTGTGACAGGTCAAGGATGGGACGCAGTCCTCCTGACCTCCGGGGTGAGAAAGTAGCGAGAAAAAAAGACCCTCGTTCTCCTCCCCTTGAAGGGGGCGGGAAAAGGCTCCGCTTGTCAGCAGCCCTTCTAGCTCTGACGTCATCACGTCTGACTGTGCTAGAGATGATACCGTCGCCTCCAACACACCCGCGAAAATGAGGCGGGGGGAGGCGAACTGGAGTGTGTAACTCCGTGTCATCGGCTTTGACATCCAAGAGTCGATGTTTGTCAAGCCAATCGATGCTGCGCTGCACCCTGATAGCACATGTCTGAGTGTTGTTCACCGGCATGGCTAGCGGGGAGCGCAGAAACCCACCCGTCGCTGGGCGACACGATCACTCGTCTCGGCCAGCCCGTGGTAGGACTTTTAGAAAAAGGGCAGTGGCCGGTCACCGCCGTGTGGGGCGGGGCGGCCACTGGGTTAATGTGTCCCACGTCCCGCCGGCATCGCCGTGGGGAGGTGGTTCATTGAGCGGCGTCATCCACAATGGGTGGGCGCATTCCCGCTGCCGGCATTACGAGGAGGCCGTGGCGCTCCGCGTGTGGCAGCCTGTGCTTGTGTGAGGAACGACTGTCATATCAGCGCGTTGTTCAGAACAAATAAGGGCTGTATGAATGAGGGGAAAAACGGCTGTTAAGATGGGGAGGGAGTGGCCCTCAACATGCCGTTGTGTTTCCGACTCTCAGCCGAAGGACAGGCGATCCCCGCGTCCCGTCATTGCCACCGTCCGTGCCGCTTGCTGGGTGGCTCGCGAGACGGATTGGACCCCGTGGGGGCCGCTCGCATGGTTCTCCGACCTCGTGCAGCCTGCCGGCCGAGTTTATGCCGGCTGTCGCTGCGGAGGGGGACCGGGCCCAAAAAGGCCCGTCTGGGGCTATAGGGCCGCACAGGCGCATAACCAGCGTCTAACTGTCGCGGGCAGCTGAGACATGTGGATCCAGGTGTTTCGCTGGGCCACAGTCTGCCAAGCCATGACCCTGGACATCGCCACCGTGATCAGGGTGAGGATGGCGGTGGGCTATGTTGTTAGTGCCGCCAGCCCCTGGGAAAAAACCCCGCATCCGTGTCGCCTTGAGCCGGTTAAACGGGCGTAGCGAGAGAGGGGAAGCCTTCAGATTCCCAGGCTGGGAGAAAAGCCTCCTCCACAAAAAATGTCCGAAGCTCTGTGAAGCGCAGCCAGAGTGATGCCCGTGAAGAGGGCGGCTCTGGGGCGTAATGTCCCCCGCTCAAAAGGCCGCGGCGGGGGGCTGGCAGCTCCGCCCGGGAGTGCTATGCCTCTCCGCTCTGCCGCCTTCCTGATGACCTCTGGCAGATCAACGAAGAGAGCTTTGGCGGTGGAGGCTGGGGCCGTTTGAGGCAAGGGGAAGGCCGCTCGGCGGTGCCCCTGGCCGTTCGGGAGACGGAGAGAGCTCCAGTGGGAGGGCGTCGATCGCCGTCTCAGGCCCAATCCCCCCAGGAGAGAGGGGGGGGATTCCTCCCAAGGGGGAGGAGGGAAAAACCGGTAACGGCGGCGCTGTCCGAGAGAACCGAGCCAGCGGACTCATGCTCGTCGAAAGACGCCGTCCGCCAGCGGCTCCAGGGTGTCGCCGGGTTTCCCGTCTGTCTGCCCCACTGCCGTTCCCGTCCCCGCTAGCCTGGCAAGACCAGAAAAGCCTCCGCCCGTCAGTTTAGCTCTTTAGATGACAGGCGGGGGCAAAGCTGGCAGGAGGCGTGGCGGGTAAGGGCCTGGCCGGCGAGAACGGCGCCGAGGCAGGTCCCGCAGCGGGGGTGAAGGTCCGGCGGCAGGATGTAGCCGGTCCGGCAGGAGGGGCAGACGCGAGCACCGCTGGAAATTCTTAAGCTTGTCTTCATACTGCGTAATTGAAGAAAAAGTGGGAGACGAACAACGGGTCCGCTGTGTACATATACAGTAAATGCGGACGTAGTTGAGGCCCGTGCTGGACGCAAGGGCGGGAAAGAAAATCTTCACGACTGCGCATGCGCGAAGGGATAAACCCAATAGCGTAGCCCTTAGAGGGCGAAGCCTATACGAAATAGAATGTAGTAGATTTCAACACTTGTGCCCATGCTCCTGTAAACAGAAGTGTCCTTGTCTTTATTCAAGCAAAATTTACCACAGCAAACTAGCTGACACTTTACTTTTGTCATGGCAAACGGAGAGTGTTGCAAGTTAGACATATAGATTTCCATCCTTTCACATGGCACGGCACGGCAGTTTACTGAGTCGTGTAATAAAGGTGTGTGTGTGTGTGTGTGTGTGCAAAGAGGTAAAAACACCAAGAAGTAAATATAGCAGCTTTTAGTCAAAAATGCCAATGAACTACTCATTTATTTTTACACCAGCTTAGTTGGTCAAGTATGACTTCATATTCCCTTCTTTGTAGGTTGACAAATGTGTCACCCTTGTGCTTAAATTGATGTATCAACTGTTTTTCACACTGATTGATGATTAAGGGCTGTCACTCTGATCATCTCGTGCCCCTTTCCCACCTCCCGTGGTGACATCATCTGGTTGTTTTGTGCCCATGCCTCCTGTCACAGCGAGGCCGTGCCAGCTTTGAGTCTGTTTCAGAAGTAGCTCCATGGGTGCTTCTTTGTCACTGGCATGTCCTGTCCAAAACAGCAGTACATGATGATTTACAAACATTTTAATGTAGCCATTTAATGATTGTTTGGTTAGCTGTTAGCTGATTGAATTGTTAATGCAGTGATGAATGAGATATGCAGGTAATATGAGACCAAAGTTACAGTAGCACTGAAAAGTGTTTAAAAAGTCAAAAGGTAATTTGAAGTTTTTGAACAGTGACTGAAACGGACTTTTTGTGTGTCAAGGGAGGGAACTGAGGGGGTGTCATTTGGTGAATCTGCAACTGTTAATTCTGTAAAACCACAATCTCTCTGCTATTTTTTGAATATTGCTGCACGTTGTTACTGTTCTTTAACATGGGGTGGAGCCACTAGATGGAGCTAACACACCCACTTGCCTTACACAGCAAAGGCTTTGTGGCCAATAAACCATGGCAGCGAGGCAGATTGCACAATTTTTCGAGCTGACATTATGACCTGTCTTAGCATGAAGAGCACAGATGTTACTAATAACATTAACAATGGATCTGTTCTATGTCCCAGTAAGACAGTGTGACAACATGCGCAACATCAGGGATTTTCATATTTATCCTAGTGTAACATGTCAAAAATGTCTTCAGTGAAAAAATGCAAATGCCCTTGAATTGGATCACCTGGGTCAACTGTACTCTTCAGTCTGCTTTCTTTCCATTTATGTAACCAGCTAAAAGTCTCACTGAGATTAAAATATTTATTTCAACAAAGTATTGACCAGTTATGCTTGCGATGATTTTAGATGATAATCATGCTAATGCGGCTTGATTTTTGCAGATCACGGTGGACTGAGAACAATGGTCACAACCTGTCTAATCGTCTGACAGTTCGTATCTTGTCCCCGTTGGACTTCCTTGTATTACCAGTTCTTAAGCATTCACATTGGTGAATACAATATCATTGATCTTAAGTGGAAAAATAAGACACAAGTTGTACTAAACCAGATCTAGCCTTCCTGTAATGGTTTAGTAAATCAATGCATGGACAATGCCTTTATGTCCATAGGGGCAAAAAAGGAAGTCAGGATGGCAACATAGAGGTTCTAAAGGACCACTGTGGCTGAAGGGCAGATACACAGTATAGTACGCTGCATACTGGGGGGCTAATTATGGAGTTGGGAGCATAACGCAGCTGGTATGGATGAATGACATGAGAGGTCAAGCAAGCCTATGTAACTTTTGAAAGAAGAAACAACATATTCTTCCTTTTACTAAAATAAAGTTAAATTCTCATGCATGATATACACACTTGCTCAATCCAATACACTTAGTACATCTGCTAGCCTTGTTTGGTGTGGTGTCACCAGTAGCTTACGGTGGCTAATGCCACCAAACCTTAGATTGAGATTTCTTTGTAACTGACTAGACTGAGTTTGCTGACTATGATTCTTCTCCACATGTACTACTGCTAAACTCAATTTAGCATTTAGCATTATCTATCACTTTTGGCTACATTAGCCACTGTATCTCTTGAATGACTGTCAGAGTTACTACAGAACAAAAAGGTTTTGATTGGGTTTCATTATGAGAGTCTTTTACCAAGTCTTGAACAATAAATTATGTAAGCCATTGACCATATAAGTGAGGAATTCACTGACAAATGGCAGGTTATATTGTTCAAATAAACACATGCTTTTAGTGTGATAGGTACTGAAATTTTCCTGTCCTTTCAGGACTACCACTTTAAAGGAAAATAAGGGATGTACTGCATTTATTTATGTTGTTCAATGTATTTTTACATGAAGAGTGACTACACCGACATAAATCAGCATCTGATTTTCTGCCAGCGTGGGTTATGAATAAATCTTGAATAAAAAGATAAGTGGGATCTTTGAATAATGAGATAAACATGCCAGACCTTTGAATGTGTCACTATCTTGGTAAGTTATGTGTTTTTTCAATCCCATAACATTTTATTTCACCTGATAAATATCTAAGAGGGGATTCGACATAGAGAACAGGCAGCTATATAACAATAGTCTCTTGTAGTCATGAATACTAGGAAGGAAAAGTTGAATCTTTCTCTTTGGAGTGATTGATTTCACTGCTGAAACTTGTTTCGCTTACATACTACAATGACACATATAGAAATAACAAAAAGAAAAATTGAACATTGGAGAAAAAATGATGATGAAACGTACACTGGTAATTGTTCACGCTTCTATGTGATTCCACCGGGGGACGTATTGTATTTGTGTTTGCCTGATGAGAATTATTCATTACAAAAACCCCAGTTCACTGTTAAAAGATTCAGCATCTTGAGGGGAGGAGGTTACACCTGGATACACATGTTTTAGGTAACAAGGATATTTTTTCCAGACGGCTGCGCTGGTCCCAGCATTATTATCTCTCTCAGTTGGATTTCCATTCGTCTCTGTGGTCAGAGCTATTAGCGTTTCCCAGATGGCATGACCACCCTGGTGCATAAAACAGCATTCATCCCAGTCTTTTCTCATCTACAAAGCTCATTAGTGCTTGCTTTTAGTGATTTTGCATGCAACGGCAGAACTTAAGGAAAAGAAAATCCCAATATGATGAGCCTATTACATTTTGTGCAACCATTGAGGAAACTGAGGTAATGCCATCAGTATTTTTCAATTATTTGGAGGTTTAAGAAACCCAGGTGGAGGTTGTTGCATTCTATATTTAAAATGATGGTAGTATTTACTGTGTATGCTGATTTCAGTAACTCCTTAATAAAAAAATAATTACTTTGACTTTCTTTTGGTCACAAAAAAATGTAATATCTTCCCCCAAGAGTCCTGGTAGTGTGAAGAAGTCTTAGAAAATTGCATTTTGGAATGTTTTTTTCAACAATAGCCATTTAATATATTGACACAGCCTAGTGTAATTACCCCTTTATATGTTATTTTTTATTGGCAGTGGTGGAGTCCGCCATTCTGGTGACGACACACCTACGCTCGAGAAGTTTACAGGAAATGATGCATGCATGTCATCCAGTCAAAGACTGTAAAATTATGAATCCAGCACTACTATTTGATTTCACCTCACTGATCAGCTGTGTTAACCAAACATTTCGTACTGCTGCTGTTTCACATTAAAAGCATTCATCTGGCAAGACTTCTTTATTAAAACATTGTTTGGTCGCATTGTTAAATTAAACAGCAGATTCACCAGTCCCTTTATGTTGTATTTGATGATATTAATAGAACTTACAGAAAATGAAACTATTTTATACTTTTATAATTTTTCTCTGGGGTGGGGGGTGTTGCATTGCTATGGCCCAGATTGTTTTACATGTTTACTATGCAGACATAATAGGACACTGCTGTGTATGGATATCAGACAGAAGAAAACAATGTTTCAATTAGCCTCAATCTAATTAGACACACTTTTATGTTTTTGGAATACAAGGCATATGGCACCACAAATAGTGACTCATCTGTTGCTGACAGTGATCAGACAAACATCATTCTATCCTAATAAAATGTCTCCAACGTGTCCTTGCTATGGCCACCATTGTGATGAACCTTGAATAGCGTTTGACACATCCAAGAGAGAAAGGGAGAACAGCTGCAGGTCCAGTCTCACAATGCACAGACAGGAGAAGCATCTTTTGGGTAACGGCAAAAAGGGCAATCTCTCTGTCCCCTCATCACCACGCCAATGGTAATAAAATGCTTCTTTGTGGCAGAGGATAAAAGCAACCCTGCTGATAGCTACTAATTACTCCCCATCCACCCTCCTGGAGGTGGGGCTGAGAAAGAGAAGCCATTAGAGAAGAAAGAAGCAGTAATCTGATCATGTCCTATAGGGGCAGATGCGGCATCAGTCAACTGTGCCATAACGTTAACCTTCGGCCTCCGAGCAAACATAAATTTCCCATTTGTTCTGTGTTTACATCAGATGACAATTGTGCATTGTTGGTCATACAATGGTGTCTGTATCATTATCATAATGTCTTTACTCACCTGACTGCAGGGAAACACATGGTTTGGCTATAGGAGAAGGCTTTTAAAGAGGATGAGTGCCAAAAGGCTAAGTCACTAATACACTAGCAACTGTAGTCAATTTATTTTTAGCTTATCTAAATGGCCTCCTATACTGCTCTAAATCCATGTTTGACAACATCATTTATTAGATTTTGGAAGAGTAAACCAGATCCACAACTCCTCACTACTTCCGGATACTATATATACTATTACTACCATATTTTAAACTAAGTCAGAGTATGGTTGGACAACAATAACTTGTTTCCGATTGAATGAACAGTGGGGTGGGAGCAAATTTCCTGCTTTATAAATAAAGGTTAAGACAAGCAAATGTGAAAGGGTTTGCACTCTTCATAAAAAAATAGATACGGCTCTCCTAGTTTAGAAGTTGTGATCATGATGATCCAATAAATAAAATGTTACTTTTTGTCACATTTTTCACTTTGTCTAATTTGCACATGTACAAAATTGATTCTGTTTGCTCCTTCATTTTTTACTTTTTTTTGTCCGTGTTTATCACATTACCATGAATATTACTATTCACCAGCAGTCACGGTATCTGGCTGAGGATGTAAAAGCTGTCCAAATGAGCATTAATGTGCTTTATGTTTCATTTCTTTTGACCATTTTAGACACTTATCCAGCACCATATCAACATGAAAAACGTTATCTCATGAGTGCTGCATCAGCATTTTCTATGTGCTCGGGCACTGGTATAGAACTGTGGAGGAAACATTTATTTTATATGTGTGGGCGTAAGATATTTACACATCACTTGGCCATGACCTATAGAAGGCTGGCTCTATAACATCAACACATACTGTAAAAAATCTTCCCACTGTCTGAGCATCTCTTGCTTTAAAAGCTTTTTATATAAACAGCATTGTGGTTACACCAAGCTTTTACAATATACTGACTGAGATAATTGCTAAGAACGTAGCAAACTTTATTTATTCACTTTTACAGTTACAGTATATAATGTGACAAGACTTTTCCTCCTCTTAGTCTCTCTTCCACAACAACATAACCTGTTGTATAATTCCCTCAATGCCACCAAACACCTGCTGAACATCCAGTGGGATGTTTCTGAGCTGCTGTGGTCACTGTCTACGAGTCATTTGTTGAAATGACAACATATTCATTAAAAAGAAGGTTTACTAATCAACGTTTCTTTTTCATGAACTAATCCTAGATGCTTTTATTTAGCACATATACATAGTTTATTTGTTCATTGTTTAACTATTTTCTTGAGGGATTATGGCAGCTGTGAGTGTCTTTATTGTCCATTAGGTTGTCAGGGCAGTGACTGCAAACATCCCTCTAGTTTACCAAAATGTCTCCAGGTTAATATGAAATGTCTGTGTATCGCAGTATGTGTATGTGACACAATGTAGCTTGTGTGTATCATGCTGCAATGCTATTATCTCTACACATCTAAATTAAAGAAGTTGGAGGAGAGTGCTTAAACAGAGAGATGGAGCCTATAGAGAAAGGGAGACCCTATAGACGACTGTCACCATGATAAATAGGAGAATCAGATTTGCTTCACTCTGCAGTTCAAAGTCTCCAATGGGTCCAAAATGATTCCATTTTAAAAGAATTATCCTGGGATCAATTGATTACTTTTTTCTGTTGTTGTAGGTGGTGCTATATCATCTTGAAATAAATTGGGACAGTCTCGGTTGTTATTTTTGTGTCTATCTAAGTCATTTCTATAGGATGGATGTTGAGAACTGGCATTGGTGGATAAATAAACATACAGTAAAGATGTGTATGACTTTCTGGATTTATCTGTCTACATTTTATGCAAAACTACTGGACTGCAACATTTTCTGCTTCAAGGGATTTGCAGCAACCAGGGATGTAGTCTGTTGGGATGTGAAGCTGTCCAATCAGCCTGTTCGCTGTAATTAACAGCCCCCTGCTACATCTCAGCCTACAGTTAGCTTTTGTTTGGCTTTTGTGTTACATAGTCTTTCAGGATTAATTTGAAAAGAAAAACACTAAAATGTCATGTCCAGTCAGGCATTCACTAATTCTAATTAATTTAACTTAATTTGAGACTTAATTCGTAAACAAAGTTTAATTCAATGCAAAGTTAAACACATGTTGAATATATAAAGTCAACAGCCTTGCAGCTGACAGCGGTTACTGACACGTTTCAGGCAGATAAACATCCACAGCAGGATAACTGTCAGGCACTTTTCATGCATATTAGCTTTTCATTCTGATGTGATGTTTCATAAAAAAGAATCATGACAGTCAAATAACTAGCAATATGTTGGCTGAAATGCCCCTTGGACAGTTCCCTCCTCCTTGTTCCATTTAGCTTGTCAGAAAGTTATGATATGTTAGCCTGTAATTCCACTTCTCTGGCTGCCCTTGGACGCTGCAAGCTGTTGAAATGGTAGGAGTGGATTTGAAAGGTATAAGTGCAGCAAACTACAAGCATCTGGAGCTGGACCACCTCCAGGTTTTGACTGAATTGTTCTCACCAAGAGAAATACGCTCTACACAAGAGGATCCTCTCGAAAAGCTGCACTTTAGAGGACAAACAAAGATCTGCAGAATGACTCAAATGAAAGTGTTGCATGAAAGTATTAAATAGGTTGTACAATAGCACAAATATTGATAAAAGGGCCATTCCTTTTTAAGTATTTATTTATTCTCGGGTATGATTATTATTGTCTATGTATTGTTGGATGTTGTGTTTTGAAATCAGGTTCCCTCACAGGAAAAATAAAGTTCTTTTGATTTGATTTTGATTGAAAAGGGCAAGGGCATGGCTGTGGACATAAGAGACAATCAGTTACAAACTCTCACTTATTTCTTACCACAGATCACAAGCAAAGCATTTTTTATTATGATGTAATTTCTTTTAGGATGGCAAAGCTTGGATGATCCTTTCACTGAGGTATCACAGTCAAACAGCTTAACATTTAAAAAAAAAAAAAAAAAAAAAAATATATATATATATATATATATATATATATATATATATGTATTTATATATCGGCAGCAAGAAACCTGTAGAGTGGAAAATGACATATTGTTGGACAGAGCTCAATTCACTGCAGAGAAGCCGACAAGTGGTTCAATTTCTTTGGAAAAATGAAATGCAGCTTGCACAACTGAAGGAACCACCTTAAACCTGCTGTACCTCCTCCCCAAATAATGTACCTTGCAGGCTTTTCTAGGAGAATTATTGTTGTTGGACTGTAAATATAATTAAAGTCTTGATGGCAAATCCACAAGCACTTCTCTGTGGGAAAAGTAGGAAATGGTTTTCATTTTAAGCCAATGCATACACACACACACATACACACACACACACACACACACACATATAAAATCCCACAAGCAAAAAATAAGTGGATTAAAGTTGTTGGACGGACGTACTGATTAACTTGCACTTTTGTCAGTGCTTGTGTCAGAGATTACAACGGGAGTTTATTTCAAAAGAAAACGTCTGATTCATAATGTTAGAGTGGCAAAGGTTACATGCAGCTTACACTTAGCATGCAGCTTATACACATTGCTCATAAAGATAAATTCAAACTTCTTTTTAACAGACAAAGTTGTACTTTACTTTTCCAAAGCTGCAGAGATACTTAAGAACCACTGTATTTCAGATGGAGGGAGATCAGCACTATGGACAGAGCTAGTGGGGTAAACACTACATTCTTGGCTTGTTTTACTTGATTTATTCTTTTGGTTGATTGGTATTATTCCTTTCAAATGATATATTTATGGACCCAAATTGAACTGCACTGACCTTTGACACGGTGTGCAGGTGTTACTATGCTGAGTTAACCGCTCTAAAGCCCCAATGACAAATGAGGTTTCTGAAGGGTTCCACTCAAATCCCAGAGGACTGTGTTGGGCAAATTGGCCTCGTCAACCCAGATCTAAATCAATACACCCTCACTCCGTGCAACACTGTTGTGCCTGCGTTTTCGCGTCTTACATCCACCTTACAATCTCAAACTGGTGGGCTGAATCAGACCACATCAACCCATTAAATGGGCCGTGTGCACGTATTTTTAAAAATAACAAAATGATTGATTTCACCATATGTTCTCAATCACTGGGATCTGCTCTGCAGGGTGAGAGGAAATCCCTCATTTGCTTTCCTGGCCGTTTTATTTCTCACTCTAAGAGGATGTTTGCCCTCCCTTGTCTCCTCATCTTTATTCACTGCAGGCGGCCCTGATGCTTCCCTCTGAAAGATTGTCTCTCCTCTGTCAAGCCCACATGTATCTCTTGTAATAGGCCCATTAAGGTGTGTGCTGAGCTATGGATAAGGTGCTTTTACTATTTAACACTTAGCCTATACTGCAACATGACTGCTGCATTGGAGCTTAAAGGGGAATATGGCACACAGGTTGTTTTTTTCTGACAATATATTTTAATGTCCAAACTGCTTTGAAGATAAAATATGGGACTTTGTAAGAATCTAACAAATACAAAGTTTAATTCATGAGCAATAAAACACACCCTTGCTTAATTTAATGTGCCTGGGAGTTTTCCTGCTACAGAGTCACTTGGTCTACTTGACCAGTAGCTTATGATGGCTATAGCAAATGTTTATGTAGATCATGCCGTATAACAGACATTATTGTGTCAGTGTACTAACTTTATGACTCTTCTTTGCTTGTGCTGCTGTTGCACTACGCTTTCACACAAACCCTTATCCTGCAATTTCATTTATAAGCAGAATATAAACAGTTAATATATAGGTAATGACACATTATAAGTCACCACATTGTAGCTGTGTGCAGTGATAAGGACACAATAGAGTTTGTCTTTATAACTCCTCCGTTATAAACATCTGTAAACAGTTGATTAATGCTTGATGACATGATATAATATAATTGTAAACATACTGTATATGATGAACTATATTATAAACCCACCTATACATGTGTATTAACAGTAAATGAATGCTTTTTATTTACACTGTGTAATAACATATCCATATGTACTGTATATATGATTACAGGTATGTTATAGAGTGCTTTCAAACACTGTTTGAATAGTTTATCATTTTGAGAAGCATGAATTATATCTTAACAATATAAATGGGCTATGAATGTTTTACAGAACAATTTAAAAAAGCTAAAACAAATGGACCTAGCATTAGTTTTTGCTTCGGCTGTGCTGGTTTCCTCCCACAGTCAGGTGGACTGGAGACTCCAAATTGCCTGGAGGTATGAATAAGGATCTGAGCTTTATGTCTGAAAGCCTTAAATTAGTGGGAGGAGAATATGAATGACTGAACAAGGAAACATATTGTATTTCACTTCCTTTCCACTGATCTGTATTTCCCTCATGTTGCTTATCATTAGCGTCACTGATGCAGTGTATGTTGCTTCTAATAGATGGGAATCTGCTTATGTATTTCATTTCTGTAAGTCAGGCACGCACGCATATTTTCAAACCCAAGAGCACAAGCTACAGTTCAGTAAATGAATAGGCCTCCTGCCAATTCCACAGACACAACTTTTCATTGATGTCTTTGTCTATTACATCTCTGTCCCACGTTTTCCTACATTTTGAGATAATGATTAGAACTGGCAAGGACAGACTGTGTGCAGATGGGATGGCTGTGCTGAGCATGCCCTTGTTCTGCATGCCGCCTTGATATCTGTAAACCAATTAGCAAGATAAGAAAGCATAATCAATACAGCAAATCTGTGCATCCCCACTACTGTCTTCTCGTTATAAAGCCAACTGCTGCCTGTCACAACAATGTGGATTAAAATCACACTTTTGAACTCTCATATGATATCTTTTCTTGTTAAGTCCCATTATTTGTTTAGGCATTTGTGTTTAAAGTGTATTTTATTTAAGCTAAAAATCCCATTCTGAGTTTTACGGTCACAGTTTATTTGTGACCAACAATCACAGCTTCCACTTTGGTTGGATATCATGTCTTTTTAAAGCACAAGTCAATGTTTTAACAGGTATTTTCATGGATCAGCAGCTCCAGGTCGTCATTGATTTTTTGTTTGTATCGCCACTGTGTGTCAAACAACCCAAAGAGATATTTTTTTTTCCCGAACAGTAATTTAAACCTTGTGTGCCTTGTAAAAAAAGCACTCCATCCTATAGTTCTCAGTCTGTCAATAGGAAGTCTTGACCTGCTGTAAACGTGAGCAGCAACACAATTTATCCTGTTCTCTTTTTGTGTGGGTTCATTTTGGCACAGGCGCACAACCTAACTACTACGAGCGTGTTGCAAAACTCTCCATCTTAGCAGCAAGTCTTCTTTTGGGTCTTAAAAGCATGCAGACTGGGTCGTTATTCATTTAAATCAAGTGAAACATCGACAGCAGGGTGAGATCATGTCTCCAACTGTTTTCTTAATGTATTTGTATCACATGTGCAAAAAGCACACACATTTATGCTTAGGACAGATACTTGTGTTATGCTATGTTCTGGTTTATTGTTATTTCCAGTAGTAGAAAGTAATTAAGTACATTTTTGAGGTACTTTGATCATTTTCAGTAACACTTTACAATAACCATCATTAATAGAGGTAAATTAATAGTTAATTCATCTTTAATTAATTGTCATTTAACTGTTAGCAAACCATCATTTTACTGTTAACAAACAATTAAATTATAATTAATATAATATTAGTAGTGCTGTAAATTTACAGTTCATTTTTAAACACATTATATCCGTCATATACTATATTAGGTATCGATTAATGATTACAAAATGTTTGTACGCCTTTAAAAAACATTTTTATAAACATCTATAAACATTACATTGATAGATGGACCAGATATTCCTAACACTTAGTTAAGGGTTACTAGTTGGTTTGTAAACCATCTATGAACAGTGTCTGGATGGTTATTATAAAGTTTCAATAGATGACTACAATATCATGTTAAATAGTTAATAAATACTGTGTAAACCATCTATAAACATTATTTAGACAGATAGTTAATACTTTGTAAACTGTATATAAACAGTGTCTGGAAGGGTATTATAAAATTACAACATATAAAAAAAAAATGATATACTGTACATACACATATACACATATATATTATGTAGGTGTATATATGTGTATATATGTCTGTATATACATGTATGTGTACAGTATATATACAGTACTTTGCAAAAGTTTTAGGCAGGTATGAAAAAATGCTGTAAACTAAGAATACTTTCAAAAAGGGAAGTGTTAATAGTTTACTTTCATCAATTAACAAAAGGCAGTGAATGAACACAAGAGGAATATAAATCCAACTAATACATGGTGTGACCACCCTTTGCCTTCAAGACAGCATCAATTCTTCTAGATACACTTGCAGATTTTGAAGGAACTCAGTTGGTAGGTTGTTCCAAACATCTGGGAGAACTAACCACAGATCTTCTGTGTGTAGGCTTCCTCAAATCCTTCTGTCTCTTCATGTAATCCCAGACACGATGATGTTGAGATCAGGGCCCTGTGGGGCCATGCCATCACTTCCAGGACTTCTTGTTCTTCTTTACACTGAAGATACGCCTCCCTGATGGTATTGCGTGATGGATAAGTATCTGCCTGTATTTCTCAGCATAGAGGGCACCATTAATCTTGACCAAATCTCTTTACAGAAATGTAGCCCTGAACCTGCGAGGAACCTCCACCATGGTTGCCTGCAGGCACTCATTATTATACCGCTCTCCAGCCCTTCGGCGAACAAATTGCCTTCTGATAAAGCCGAATATTTCAAATTTTGACTCATTAGTCCAGAGCACCTGATGCCATTCTGCAACCTGTTTCATGTGTTTTTGTGCATAGATGAGTCACTTTTTTGAATGGCTTTTTGGCTGCAACTTCCATAAAGACCACTTCTGGCCAGACTTCTCCAGACAGTAGATGAGTGTACCTGGGTCCCACTGGTTTCTGCCAGTTCTGAGCTGATGTCACTGCAGGACATCTTCCAATTTCTAATAAGCTTGATGTCTTTTTTACTACTGCACTAAGGGCGACCACTGCGTTAACGTTCCTCAACGTTGCCCGACGTTTTGCAAGTGTTCCTATAAGAATTGATACTGGTTTGAAGGCAAAGGGTAGTAACACCAAATATTGATGTGATTTAGATTTTTATTTTGATTGCTCACTTTAAATTTTGTAAATTTATAAAATAAACAATCCTTATTTACATTTTTGAAAGCTTTTTGTTATACCTGCTTACTTTCACACCCTCCTTATACTTTTGCACAGTACTGTATATACATATATGTATGTATATAGATAATTTTTTATAAAATTGAAGGAAGGGCGAAAAACAACATCATTGCTTGCTTGCTTTACTAAGCAATAACTAACTATAAAAAACATCCGTCGCAACTTTACAATAGCCATCCAAACAGATGGTTTACAGATGGTTTACACAGTATTTATTAATTATTTAACATGATATTGTAGTCATCTGTTGCAACTTTATAATAACCATCCAGACACTGTTTATAGACGGTTTACAAACCAACTAGTAACCCTTAACTAAGTGTTAGGAATATCTGGTCCATCTATCAATGTAATGTTTATAGATGTTTTAAAAAATGGTTTCTTAAAGGCTAACAAACCTTTTTTTAATCATTACTCAATACCTAATTTAGTATATGAGGGATATAATGTGTGTAACAGTAAACTGTTAATTTACAGCAATAACAATATTTTATAAAAAGTTAAATGACAATTAACTAAAGAATAATTAACTATCAATTTGCCATCTATTAATGAGGGTTATTATAAAGTGTTACCCCTTGATGTCCACGAACTAGCAATGGGCATTTTCATCAAGCTATTTTCTCACATGTAACAGACCAACAGGTTCATTTATTATTGAGAAAAGGATTGTTGGATCAATCGAAATGAAAACAATGACAGCCCTAAATATGATGCATTACAGTACTGCTATATAAAATAGTTCAAATTAGCTTAAGTTGCAAGCAACAGTAGCCTACTTCTTTACTCTTTGTGTATGCATCTGTAATGATAATCCAAATTCATAACCAATTAAAATTTAACAGCAGACATTTTGCTGCATAATAAGTAATTTTACTTTTAGTATTACTAAGCGGCTTTTTTACTTGTAATGCTATATTGTTTTGGCTCTGGTTGCAGCTTTGATAAAGTTTTGAAGCATCTTAGTTCAGGGGTATACCTTTGTTTCTGCATTGGTGCCCACGGTGTGCAGAAAGCGAGTAACCAGTGCGCATGGCACAAGGCAACACGGCTGGACTGAAGTGAAAATGTAAACCATCTGTTAACTGAGGACATTCAATAAGAATGCAAGGGGATGTCCTTTTTTCCCTCAGCCAAATGCACAACCTAAATGTCTCATTTTTTCTGCTTCCCTTCTTCTACAGTGCTGGGATGCAGTCTTCTCCGATTTGTAGCGAAGAGATCTTTCACCATATAGGACGTAATGTGCCACTATAACGTCCACATTAAAGCTGCAGATCTACACTTCACCAGACCAAGCAAACATTAGGTTAGATGACTTTATGTGAGAGCGGGAACGTTCTTTTCCTGCGGTACATAAATTGGTAACATTCATCATTTCCAGCGTCAGTGAAACATTTTGGTGCAGGGGACCCGGAGGATACTACTACTGCTGCTTGCTTGCACTGCACAAAGAAGCGTTCAGCGCGTCCGGTTGGATTGAAGCTGCAGTGCACTTCACACAAACTGCATTGCCACAACTGTAAGAGAACATGTATCCATCATGAAACAATGCGCCGGCAGCTTTTCTTATGAACTCTTTCGTGGATCTACAGACTTCCATCCACAAGTGGAGCGTTTTTCCATCAGCTACAGATAAAATCACTTCACAACTAAAATGGGACAACGTGGTGGGCTAAGTAGAGGAAATGTTGCCTATAGAAGTGCAGTGAGAGTGCAGGGAAGTGACTTCAGAGGACACCTGCAGACAAGTGAATGCCGTCTCCGATGTGGAGCTTGTCGCTGTCCGACGCGCGCGTGGTGCTGAAATTTGGATGATGCCTGGCCAGCGACTGCAAGGCTGCCGCTCCTTGCACCTCAACGAGGACAACGGCCGCTTCGTGTTGCTCGCCATCCTCATCGTACTGTACCTGCTGTGCGGCGCTGCGGTCTTCTCGGCCATAGAGGCCTTCGGAGCTGCGGGCTCACGGCCGCTGGAACGGGACGCTCCTCAACTTCAGTGAGACCTTCAACATCAGCCTGCAGGACCTCAACTCCTTTCTGCGGGAGTACGAGGCTGCCATCGCCGCCGGGATCCGGGCTGATGCTCTGAGGCCACGATGGGATTTTACAGGGGCTTTTTATTTTGTTGGAACAGTGGTGTCGACTATAGGTGGGTGATCTATGCAACATTCACTAATTTCCCATTGTGTCCATTTGGTTACAGCCATGGTGTCCTCTAAATACTTGTTGAAAAACATGCATGTAACATGTAAAGCATGTGTAGCCAAGCCCACATGAAGTCTTACAAATAGATTCATAGTAATCAGCTCACACCATTAAGACAGTTATTATTCAGTAGTCATGGGAGTCTAAAGTGCTGATCAAATTTGAAAACAAATGCCCTGATAAAGCCACATTTAAGACAAATAAGTTAGATACTGTTTCATATTAATGTGGCTTCTGTTTGTTAAATAATAATATCATTACTGACAGTCTGGGTATCAAAAGCTCTGGAGTTGCCATCCCTGTAGGCTGCTTTCTTTCCACTGGCTTACATACAAAATAACAGATTAACATTTTTGTTTTTTTCCAGTCATGTGTTACATTTTGGCTGTGAGGGACTTTGGCAACAGGGGCGACATCTGACTCGCCTGCCAGGAACGGCACACTCGTCCCTGGCTATAGGACAGCACCCATGGGTGCAGTCTTTTTTGCCACATTATTTCCATTCAAACCAACAGGAATGTCAATGAGAAGCCCCGTCTGCTCCCCCTCATTTAACATTTACCCGTGCGATAGGTCAGAAAAGAGCAAGTGTCCCTTGCAGGGCACCCCGAGGGCCAACGGTGTGGTGCACTGCATTCCTGATGGCTCCAACACCCGCCAGTCCCCTATGCCCCTCCCTCACTGATGGAGCCACAGTGAGTGAGTGAGTGAGTGAGTGAGTGAATGAGAACGGGTGAACAAGAAAATTAACACACACACACACACACACACACACACACACACACACACACACACTGTGATACCTCTGGCGCTTCCTATTAATTGAGGAGAGTGATGAGAACTAATGGCTGTACACGGCTGCACAGGGAGAGTTGAATCTACATGAGCAGGAAACCTGTCAAAACTTTATTAACTTTAGACCTGTCGTGACCATGTTGCTACAGTAGATCTCCCATCTTCTGCTCTCAGATACACAAATGCAGAGCTCGCAGGCCGCCTGTGCTCTCAGCTCACCCAGTCACAGGAGGGGACCATAGCAGCTGTGTTTGTGAACATGCCTGTGGCAGGTTCAACTCCTTTGTGCTCCAGCTGTCATGCATCAGCAGCAAAATCATCCCCAACAAGCAAGATCACTTAATGACTCAGTTGCTTAGGGGAAAAAAAGTGATGTGTCTCTTCAGTATTTATCTTTTTTCATATGTTTGCATGGATTTCTCTCTGGATTTCCATCTCACTTTGATCTCCACCACCCACCATCCCTCCGGCTTGTGTGCTACTTTTTCTGTATGCCTGTGAGCTGCTGATATAAAAGGGATTTTGGGGCCTCCCCACACAACTCTTTATCAAAGTGGCTTCCCCCTGCGCACTCTAGACACTCCTCCCAAACACTTCTCGCCTCTGCCTCTCCAAATCACTGTGTCACAAAAAGTGTCACTTTTGGTCCTCTTGACGTGCCTCCACAATATCGCTTTGAAGAATGAAAGTGAAGCCGTGGTCACTTGAGTTGATTGTTTACCAAGAGTTTTGGCCAGATTCATCAGCCACCACATTGAGTGTGTTGTGTAAGAAATACTACAGGAAACACAAAAAGTACATTTCAGCTTTTTCTAAAGTATGGTGGTCTAAACAAATGCAACAAAATAAAAAAGATGTACACATTTTTCCTCTAATTTTTTAGATCTTTACCGTTTTTTGACAAGAACAATCTCCTTCTTAAATTTTAAATTTTCAAAGATTTTAGAGCACTCTAAGGACTTGTTGTCCATGTTGGCTTAAAAGTTGACTTAGAATGTTCTCAGCTGACAACAAAGCAAGAAATACAAATTCACTTCACTACTATTGGATGTATCGCCATGAAACATGTGTCTATAGTGCCCAGAGGATGAATTGTACAGACTTTCCTCTGACTTTTCCTCTATCGCCATTTGAAATGTTTCATGCTATTAGGCCTAGATGGATTACCATGTAATTTGGAACACAAATTTTAATTTGTCCAATTTATGACCAAATGCCTGCAAAACTACATCCCCATCAGCCTCAGCTGTACTTTGTGTGCATGCTAACATGCTAAGCTAAAAATAGAGACCAAGTGTATATATACATATACTGTATATATACTACTGGTCAAAAATTTGGGTCACTTACAAATTTCCATACCACTCCATTATAGACAGAATACCAGCTGATCTGAGTGGGTGGCTGAACTTTAATGCAATATCATCAACATTGCCCATTATCAGCAACCATTCATCCAATGTTCCAAAGGTACATTATGTTTACTAATCTGACATCATTTTAAAAAAACTAACTGATAAAACAATAGAGAACCCTTTTGCAATTATGTAAGCACCTAATGTAATCTGAAAACTTCTGCCCTGGTTAAAGAAGAACAAACAATGCAATTGATCTGAGCTGGTATTCTGTCTATAATGGAGTGCAATGGAAATTCCTAAGTGACCCCAAACTTTTGACCGGCAGTGTGTGTGTGTGTGTGTGTGTGTGTGCGTATATATATATATATATATATATATATATATATATATATATATATATATATATATATATATATATATATACATACAGTCTATTACTCTTTGTATATGTACAATTTTCTCAGCGTTTAGAGAAGCTATTTTTATTTGCACTAGCAATTGCATTTAGAAACACTAATGCACATGTGCAGTGGGCTGCACACAATGCAGATGCAAACTTGCAAGCTAGAAAATTTTTTGGGCTTTTGTGCTTGGCAATTATTTATTATTTCACTTTATACAAGTGAGTGGGCACCACAGAGTCGCTAGTGTGGCTGCAGAGTCTCTTCTTGTTAAAGCGTTGAAAAGTTTTTGTCTACATCCAGCTCTTGGTGTTGTCCTGCCCTACATTTCCAGCTTTACTGTTTTCATGCTCATTAAAGAGGGCACAAAAAGTATGCTCTGTAAACAGAATTTCTATTAATAGCAAAAGCTATTTATAACCCTCAAGGCTGGTTGGTAGCTGCCGACTGCCAATTAGGACAGCTCTCTGCAGCCTTTGAGGGTCTTAGGTCTCCTTGTGAGTTGCTAAGATGACATTTTGGCGAAATACTTTGTTAGCTGTGAAGTGCTTACGGGGGTATAATTGCAGAAACAATTCTACTAAGTGATAGTTGTCTGATCTGAGACTTTTAACTTGTTGAGTTTAGGACAGGTTATTGTTTAAATATTTTCAAAACCAGTACCAATACCAATACCGTGACTTCGATACCGTTCCTGAAGGAGACTTTTTTCAATACCAATTTTATAAATTCCATTTCAACAAAAAAAAATTACACAAATATGGCACAAATCCTTTCTTTTTCAGCTCCTACTATGTGAGTCTGTGTGCGTAACATAGTTGTTCCTGCTGACTACGACGTGTAGCATTAGACAGCCAATCCCAATCATTATTAGATCTTGGTAGAAGAACGCTGCATGGTTATTGGCTTGCTGACGCTGAAGAGATTTACTCCTTAGGTACTGACATTTCGTATTGAATGACGAGGCATTTTTCGATACTAAGGAGGCAATTTGGGTGGTGCCAAAAAATGATTGAATTCAGTACTCAGCCCTAGTTGAGAGTGAGTTGGACAAGCCAGTTAGGGCAGTTAGTTGTTAGCTGCAGTTATAATATTCATGGCTTCCCAGGGATCGACTCTGTCCTGCCTTTCTTTGCCCCTGGCAGCCACTGCGGCTTCTACTCATCCACCCACTTAGAGAAGTCACAAAGGCAGACAAGGCAAATAGGACAGTTTAACAAACTGCACAATACAGACCCACATGCGATGATGCATAATTTAGCATACATGCGGTCCATAACTTGCAAAATGAGAGTCAGCGGACTTAAGAGAAGATAAAATCCTGCTAAACTCCAGCTGTAAAGAGCTGTGCTGCAGCAAGATGACAAGATGCTGTGCTGTCTTCAGGACATACTGGGACAGGCATGGTCTCTTCTTTCACAAACTGCTGATTCCTGGTCGATATTTTAATTGATGGCCAATGGCTTTAACGTATACTGCAATGTACATTATTTTACATTGACACTAAGAGAGGTGTTGAAGCACTGTGGTATTTTCTAGGTTGCAGTTTTTAGTGTTGCATCAGATTGCAGTACAAAATGTCCCTCAAATCTAGCCTAAAGCTGCACTAACTAGTAGTGACGAACCCAAAGAGAATAATCGCCTTTATCTGCAGATCACCTCAGCTCTAAAGAGCTATCTTTCAGCGTATTGTTTTGGTTTAACCGTCCTCAACTTTACTTACTTAACAGGCAGGGTAAGCAACACTAACCTACGTGCCTGGCACCAAACGGCAGTATGCTGAATACTGGTCTTCAAATTGCTTAAATGCTAATATTTTTTACATATCTGATGGATTTGTAAATTAGCGACTGTTGGCAGTTACAGTATATACAGCGATATGAGGTGAATGTTTACAGCTTGTAAACACATAAAGTATGAACAATATTAACTTAACAGTAGAATCAGATTTGTGTCATTGCTCTTTGTAGAGGTGTAGTTGTGTACAATTCCTTTAGCTGTACTTGTCCAGTCAGTTCTGTATTAAATGGACTTACCTTGTCGGAACAGTAGTTTGACATTTGAACACAGCAAACTCATTAAACTCCTGTAATAGATGCATGGTCTATAACCTCAGAACACAAGAGTGTAACTTCCTTTTAGATTTAGCCAAATCTGGGTAAATAGTGTCAGAAAGGACTTTTAAGTTTGAAATATGATAGACAGTGAGTTAACATTTTGCTGTAAAAGCCAAGACCCTGTGCCAAAACCCATTACTTTGCAGAATTTGTCAAGCTGTGTTTGGGACATTACGCTGATGTGCAAAAATTTGATTTCATTTTATAGCTTCCACATCAGGCAAATCCCTGTTACCCCACAGTGAAGATGCACCATCCTGCTATATGAAACGAACCTCAACACCTTAATATAGTCAGTCTCACTACAAATGTTACATGTTCAGCAGAGACTACAGAGTCCTGTTAATGAACAATAGGTCTGTCCTCCATACAGGAGGCAGGAGAGGACATGTTTTGCATTCTCGTTAATACAAAATAATGACATTGTATTCTCAATGTAAAAAGCATTGCTTTGCCGTGGCCAAAGAGTAATTATTCAAGATCACACAAATGCATTCTGACAATATATTCAGTTTATAAAGCGTGTATGTTATAATAAAGACATTTTTATTTTGTTAACTGAAGAAAACTACAAGCTTCTTAACTCATGATCCATAGGAAAGATTTTGAAAAATAATAATCACACAGTCCTTGCCCTCATTGTGCAGTGTAAAGTAAACAATCAGTCCTAATGGTTCAGTGGGTGTTCTCTTCCTCGTCTTCTTGTGCCAATTTAAAAAGTGCTGATCTGGCAGCAGTCTCATTGAGAAACACTTGCGACTACACGCTTGTCTGACCTGGGCCCATGTATCTGGGATGAAACTGCAAACCAAATCTGTTCTGTGTACTGTGCTGAACTGTACCTTGAAATTCTTGAGTCTCTGAGGTTGAATGACAATGTCACCGTAGACTGGTAGAGCGTGCGTTTGGCATTTAAGCAGTTTGAAATGTCACACGAAAGACTCCATGGATTCCTGAAGGCAGGCTGTGTTTCTGCTTTGATGTCGTGTTCGTATTTAGATTAACCGCTCTGTGCTGCCTCGTCGCAAAACCATCTGTGTTGTTGTTACTGTTGGTGTATGTTATGAGTGTGCTTACAGGGGTGGGTGGGAAAGGTTTGCAATCTGTGAAAGCAGACTCATCGATGCACAGCGATGTTTGTTCTGCCGTCTGTCTCTCATTTCAGCACCATTGCTGTCCCAGACAGTCTTGACTCCTGTCTAACATCCATCTCAAATCTAAATGTATCTACTTTGCTCCTCTGTTTATCACTACAGTGCACTCACTTATTGGGATTCACTCCTTTAATCATTATGATCTCTTTACACAGAGTGATTCTGTAGGACGAAATAGAGTCTGCTCAAATTACACAAGCAGTGCATTACATAATGAGATGAAGATCACTTTATAGTTTGTTTAACAGAACCATTTTTTGAAGGCGGTCAGTCTCTAGTCCTTACCCCATCTCTGCTGCCGTCATTTTTCCTCTCTTCTCTCTTTAGATCTCCTGGGCTGCGCTGTTAAATCCCAGACTCAGAGGAATGTCACTGTTAAAAATGGAGAACAGGGGCCTTCAGTCACATGAAAGGCACCGCCGGTCTCTTTAGAATTGTGTGTAGTTCAGACGCTCAGCAAAACAATTCCCGATGAGGGCGTGGAGCCAAACTAAACGCTCCAGAAGACTGTGTTTAAATTAATCGAAAGTTGCTACGCGATATACTAATTTCTGTCTTAAATCTGCACTAAAATATTTTTTGTATTAACATTGTAAAAAAAAAGGCCTGTGTTAATAAGCACTTAAGCGTCTGAATTTTGTTCACCTCACCGATCTCACCAACCTTGTTTCTCTACACAGCCTCAAAATAATTCACCTAAGTCATTAGGATACCATGAATGTTTGTAAAGAAATCATAACAATCCATCCAATAGTTTTATAGTAAGTATTCAGTCTGGACCAAAGTGGTGGACCAACAGACCATTAATATCAATAGAGCCATGCTGCTAGCATGGCTAAAAACAGGCAGGACATGACTTGATGTTGACAACATGGATGCAAAGTGGTAAATGCATGAACAATAATTATTTAAAAAATGACACAATAATAATAATTGTTGAATGCAATCCAGCAATTCCAGATAACACACAGCTGCTTGAAAAACATTTTATCCCACCATTTCTGCCAGTTTCTCTCCTCCTCTGTGTGTGTGTGTGTGTGTGTGTGTGTGTGTGTGTGTGTGTTCGTGTGTGTGTGGGTGGGTGGGGGGTGGGGGGGGGTGTGGGGCAAACCTGCTGACTAGCACTGCCTTCAATAAGTACTGCTGTACCGGATTGCTGTGCATACCTCTGCGCTCTGTCACATATCATAAATCTGCCCTGAATTGCTAAAAGCGCACATTCGCCTACATACACCCGTGCAGTAACTAACAGACTCAAATAATAAAGGCCAAGTGATACCAGGATCATTTTAGAACACAGCAGATTTTCTGGGCTTCCTGCTCCTCCTCAAACTGATTAGCATTTCACTGATTCTGCTCTTTTGCACTGACTAAGACAAAGAGAGAATACACTATGTGTGCTTTTTGCACTCTGCAGTCCTCTGACCTGCTTCATATCAGGGCTGATGTCGACAGCCATTTTAAATAATTTTCTGGTGTATATATTTTGATTATCATCAGTTTTTCCTACGACCCGATTTGCGCTGGAGCTGACGTCAATGCTGACTTGCAGCTACGAGAGTTTCAACTTTCCCCATAAGCACAAAAGTCTTTTGGATTGGTTGGCAACCTTTGACGCAGTAAAATCCCAGTTGAATGTGTCGTCATGTTGCAGAAAGCCTGCAGATTCCACTTCTGCCCCAGCAGAACATTCATGCGCATCTCAAAGTCGTGTATATGAATAGTTATCATTGTTAATAAGCTTACAGCAAGTTGGCAAACAGTGTGATTTGGCTTCCCATCTTTCACTGAGGGGCTGCTTGTGTGAGAGCAGAGTCCCAGGAGGACATACTGCATTGTTGTATATTTCAACTGCCTAAATGCAAACAGCATGCTTAAATATATGCGAAATAATCACATTTTAGATTTGAGATGAATTAAATCCTCTCACACGTCCTGATAAAAATCCTGTTTCTTTTTAGCCTCAGTCAAAACTTTTTGCTACTATAAGACCCATTGGCTTTGAACATGAACTTAAATCAGCATGAAGCTTCATCATTAGCATTATCTTACAAAGTGAAAACATTGACAGAGCACTACGTCATGTGTGGCGCTTCAAATCATGGGCGGCATACTAGTGGGAGTCATTGCACATTACACAACTGCCTTCAAAAAGACAACTGACATGCAATTAAAACAGTAGAGTTTGCTAAAACAAATTGGAAACTAGATGCAATGCGAGCCACTCATGTTGATTTTTTCATACAACAATCTTTTGTATTAGAGGAAAACGCAACTGCTCCTTTTATTTCAGTAAAAACCGTGTGAGATTCTCTGAGAATCCCACACTGGCCACTGTGCAGATTAGCTGGACTCCAGCCAGCACTATCATTTAAATCATTCAAGTAAATGAATCAATAAATCAAGTAGCAGACATACTTCTCAACCCAATGCCACTTTGACACACTTTAATTTGGCATACATTTTGATTGTGAAACAATTATTATCCCTGGAAAATACCAGGACAGCACTGAAAGTGTTGAAATGCATATATGTTGTCCTTATGCCAGCATTCACAAATTATTCAGCTACCTGCAGGCAGACAGCCTCTGGCAGAGTCTCAGACTCATGGTGGGCACATTCAGTTAATAGAAAGAAAAATATAATTTAACTGTGAGCAACAGAGCATTGCCTCTTAATTTCTCTGAGGCAGCTTGCTGTGGTTTGTCTGCAATTCAGGATCATTATTGCAGCTGTCACTAACTTAGCAGTCCCTAACAGGAACCAGAGTTTTGGCTAGCCTTAAATTTCATGGACTTTGCTTTCACATTATCAGTAATGAAAAAACATCAAATGAATATCTGCTGAATGTAAAGCATTCATTTCCTTCTGGCATCTGATTTGGCTGTTTTGGTGTGATGGCTCAATCAGTGCATATACAGTGCATTGATTGTAGTGTTACCATCATAGTCTATGAGCACCAAAATCTGTATTATGTATTATGCTGAACATGGAGGCTTATCACACTGATCTGAGGGTGACAGTGTTTCAAAAGCTCCACCTGGACAGGTGTGTTTACTTTGGGGAATAATACAAGAGAGCTCCATGTAGCTAAGCTTATACGCAAACATTGACTTTGCATACAGTACAGGATAATAGGACGCACAAGGACATTCAGCCTTGAAATCATTCAGGGAGAAGCTAATAATCTGATGAGAAAATGACTCTCAGTCACATAAAAAGACAAAGCCTGTGTAACCGTTTGCAGGTGGACTATAAAACCACATGAATCTTGATTTTAATTTTGTTTATTTAGGCACCTGACTGTAAAACTGCATAACAGCGGACTGCATGTGTCTTTTCAGTTCTTTTACAATTCTGTGAAGATGAAAAACAGATCGAAAAATGAAGAAAACAATATCACATGTTGGTGCAGATCCAAAGACAATGCAGCATATTTTTTTTGACAATAAATCAATACAGACAGCGGCGGAGTCATCAATCCTTCTGGCTCTCTTTGCCAGTGAATGAAGTACTGAGATACAATTTAAAACGGTTCAGATATGGAGGAGCCAAACAAATCACAAAATGAGATAAAGGTTTTTTTTCGATTGTTTAACAGGTTTGTGTTGCTCGGTAGATGCTAGCTTGTTACTTCTAACAGGGAGAATATGTCTGAGCTGTTACTCTTGCGTTTTATATCTGTATCGACTGGCTTTAATGACTGTTACCTATATGTCACCTCAGTCCATTTTTTCTAATTATTACATTCATGTGTAACACACAGTACTCATGGTCAATGCATTGACGTGCAGAACAAATATCATTAATGTATTGCCTATATTGTGTGTGTGGATGAGCTGTTTGTGAAAATCAAAGACACATTGTTTTGCCTCCGGGCCCCATAGATTTATTGTTGCGTTTGTTGGCTTTGGTTTTTTTATATATATTTTATTACTATGTCCCTTTTGTGTAACTTGTGCATGCAGTGCACAGACACGACAATGTAGCTGCATCTCAGTGTTGTATGTGACCTATTCTATCATCTGCTTTTTGTAAAACTGGCAGCGTAGTGGGGAATGTTCCTATTAATATCCAGTCTGCCAGTAATCCTAGCAGCTCCTTAGCAGATGGTGGGGTGAGGATGTATCAGGTCTGGCCATGTTGCTGCTTCCTCAGCCCTCTGTCCTCTCCACCAGACCCGTGCCACGCCACCCCATGACAAATGATTTCCTCTTCGTCACAGAAACACAGCGATCAGAGGGACGTGGCGTTTTCTGGTGACAGCTCCCTATCAGGCCAATTTAAGAGTATTCCCACCAGTGGCTTGACTGGGAGCTTGCTTTTTTAAGCCTCATTAGGGGACATGGGGAGGCCATAAGAGGCAAAGAATAGATTTTTGGTTTGCAAAACGGTCACATAATGAATCTTTGGGACCATTGTCAAGCCATCTGGGCGGTGTGGTGGGGGATGACCTTCAGATTTCAGTACTGCTCAGAGGGCAGGCACTGTACCTTTATGTGTCCTTCATTCAAAAAGATAAACTGATTTGCTTTTTAGTTACGCTTTATTCTCATGTAATGTGTGTATTTTGGAGCTTTGGCCCATTTGAGTTGGCTCTGTTGTGTTATTTATTCATTTGACTGCCCTTATAGTCCCTAAAATATCAGCTGAATACTCACTAAAAACAGACTTCTCTAACATGAGACTAAAATGTGCTTAACAGAGTGTTGCACCAGAAAAGTGAATTAATCTTTCTTTTTCAGGATCAACTCTACTACATATAACAACTAATAAAAGGTTATTTTTTTGTCGACAATTTAATAATGTATCTTGACAGTTGGACTGTTCTAAATGTTTCCTTTTAGAAATGGTGTGCATAAACTGCCATTTTAAGTCCAGAGTAATATTCATATTTTCTTCTTTGTCAACAAACCCCATGTAAAAGCTAAAACCAACAACAAAATTATCCTACTAAATGAAAGTATTAAAGTATTACCTGTGTAGCCAAAACGCTTAGAAGCTTATTCCTTTGCACCATCAGGCTCCATTGTTGTCAAAAACTATTAAAAAATACATCAAAACCACACCGTTGTACTGGGTGACATGTTTCCTTCATTAAGATGAACATGAATACTGTGGTTATTTCGAGAGTCAAAACACTGTCAAAGCTGCCTAAATACTTACTAGAAAATATCTATAAATATATAATTTAAGCTTTTACTAAAGATTAAACTATACTATTTGCAGAATATTTTTTACTGGGTTACTTAGGGGCAGAAACAAAAAAAGTAAAACACTGACACAATATCATTTCTAGTTGATATAAGCAGGAACTTACTAGCAACCAGTTGCTAATTGACACATCCAGCAGACACACAGCAACATTATCATTTAATTGGAGTCTGTTTGGCTACCCACGACAGATGCAAGTCCAATATTCACTTCCTGTCAACTCCTGAAATTTCTCTTTTTTAATGGGATTTGTTGACATAAAAATAGAATATTGCCAGTTCATCCGTTTCCACTTATGAAAATGGCTTAGAATATGTTTTGTATATGTATGCTTGTATTCCTATTGGGAAACAATTTCTACTGCCTCAATGTTTTCATACATAGACGACTATTAAAAAAGCACAATTTTACAGATCTTCCCGGATATGTCCCTCTGCCAGACTAGGATAGTTGGAACAGTGCACTTCTCAGATCTAAATTTAATAGCTGCTGTTAACTCCATTGTGCTACCCAGACTTTTCAAGTAATGAAACAGCTGTTGTAGTGATGTCGATTTTGAGCAGGTCTCCTTCACTCAGATTGGCCCTTTGGTGTAAAATCTGATGATTGATTACTGATTAGTGGGTGAGTGGTATTACTGAGTGTAACAAAAATGCAATGCAGAGTCCATCAATGCTTCTATAAGCAACACTGAGTAATTTATGCTATTTGTTTAGGTCCCAACACACTACTCAATATAATGGGCCATTGGAATTTGTCATTGGACTGTAACGAGAACTGCTCGGTCTCCACTGTGTCAACTCTGTGTTTACTGCCGAGAACATTTGATTTGAAATTTACCACAGGT